>CAUYQG010139954.1:0-32304 GCA_963574415.1 Tarsius wallacei | reverse complement strand
CCATATGTTTGTCCTTCTTTATGACTGCATAATATTCCATTGTGTATATGTACCACTTTTTTTTATCCAGTCCAGCTTTGATGGGTAGCATGGTTGGTTCCATGTTTTTGCTATTGTGAATAAAGCTGCAGCAAACATATGTGTGCATATATGTTTAGGATGGATATTTCTTGTTGATGGATTGAACCTTGTATCATTATGTAGTGTCCTTTTGTATCTTTTTAAATTTTGGATAGGTTAAAAGTTGTTTTGTCTGATATTAAGATCATGACTCCTGCCTTCTTTTGTGATCTAATTGCCTAGAAACTTGTTTTCCTTCTTTTAACTTTGATGCTGTGTGTGTCCCTTGTGGTGAGATGAGTTTCCTGGATGCAGCAAATAATTTGGTCATGGTTTCTTATCCAGTTTGCCATTCTGTGTCTTTTCAGTGGTGCATTTAGTTCATTCACATTCAGACTGATTATTGAAATGTGATTGTTTATCCCTGTCATGAGGTTCTTATAAGATTTTTTCTTTGTTTGCTTGTTTTCTTTTGGCTTTGGGGTTGATGTGTGTGTGTGTTTTCAAGTTTCTTATTGCACTTTATTCTCTGCTGATTCTATGCTCTGCTGTTCTCTTGGGAAGTGTGTAGTCATTCTTTTTTTTTTTTTCTTTCTTCTGTGCTTCATACCTTTGTAAATGTCTCTTGTAGAGCTGGTCTGAAAGCTGCATAATCTCTTAGGGATCAGATGTCTGGGAAAAATTTTTAATTCTACATCACTGATGAAGCTGAACTTGGCTGGATACGACATTCTTGGTTGAAATTGTTTATCTTTGAGGACTTTGAATATTGGACTCCAGTCCCTTCTTGCTTGTAGTGTTTCTGCTGATAGGTCTGCTGCTATTCTGGTTGATTTTCCCCAGTAGGTAGTCTGATCTTTCTCTCTTTCTGCCTTTAGGATTTTTCTTTTGTGCCTACTTTGTGTAGGCAAATACTATGTGTCTAGGGGTTGGTCTTCTCATTTGATGTCTTGTGGGGGGGTTCTCTGTATCTCTTGTGCTTGGCTGGTCACATCTCTGGTTTACCTCCTGGAACACTTGTTCCAAGTTGTTCTCCATTTCTCTTTCTTCTTCTGGGATACCAATCAGGCATAGGTTCGGCCTCTTGATATAATTTCACATCTCCTGTAGGCTTTGTTTTTTTTTTTCTGAGTCTTCTTTCTATGTTTTTTATAGATTGGGTTAATTCCATGTTCTGGTCTTCAAGTTCTGAGATTTTTTCTTCAGCTAGATTAATTCTGCTTTCCATGCTTGTCATATTGTTATTTATTTCCTGGATGAAATTTTTTATTGCTGTAATCTGTGTTACAAGTTCTTTCAGTGTTGCATCTTGTTTTCTTGAGTCTTATTCACTCTTTCCTTCCATTCTCTAATCCCTGTCGTACTCTGGTGAAAGTCATTGGCAACTTTCGTTGTTTGGGCACCAGGGTCCAATTTTTCAGGAGTTTTGTCTTTGTTACACTTGAAATTATCTGTGGTCTTCCTTTGGCTTTTCCTTATCTGTGACAGATCTCTTGTTTTTCTCTTTAGTTCTGTTATTCAGTGTCAGTGGGAGAGGCTTTCCCTTCTGATTTTTGCTCATCCCTCTATTCTTCCCTGATCTGGGCTCTGGGTTTTTTCTATTTTGAAATAGGACAGTGGGTAGAAAGCTTTGCTGTCTTTTGTAGCTTTTGAAAGTCGAATAAAGTAATGGGTGAGGCTCTAGAAGCTGCTAGCAAATTACAGTGTTCATTGATTGTGGTATGTGTTCTCTGAGACCTACTCCCCACCAACAATCCATATGACAGTGCAATGCAGAAACCAACGCAAAAGACAATTGAACACACACACACAGATATACACACACTCCCCAAAATAAACTGGAATAACAACAAAGTGAAACAAAACAAACAACAAAAACAGAAAACCAAGAAAACTGAACACACACTCACACACACCTAGCACAAAGGGAATGGAGAAGAAAAACAGAAAGCCCAGGGGAGGCAGGGGGAAGAGGAATTCAGATTGTACCCTCACACATCTATTGACATACACCTTAAACTATAAAGAAATTTAAAAAAACCCAGAAAAACAAAAGAACAGAAATAAACCAATGACAACAAAATTGAAAGATTAACACTCATTCATTCACATACACACATAAACAGAAAACAACAAACAAAAGAAGAAAGAACAGAAAAAGAAAAGAAAAAAAAATTGGGGGTTACAGATCAAACTGTCACATACACATCTATGCACAAAGGAAAAATATTTTTAAAAAATAGATGAACTAACAAAAAGGCAAAAAAAAATTTTAAATTATAAAAAATTAAAAATTAAAAAAAACTCTGCCCTCTTGTGGCAGGCTCTGTCATTGTTCTTCTGATCTGGTATCTCCTGCAGTACTTCCACCACTGGAGCAGTGGCTCTGGCTCCAGTGTCTGGAGCAGGGAAGAAGGAGTGGCAGTGGAGGTGAGTGTGGCTGCAGTCCTCCCCTCTCACTCTCATATGGTCAGGGAGATCTCCTTTGATGGGGAAGTGCGGGATTGTCTCTTTCCCAGGTGTGTACTCACAGGGGATATCCCAGCCAGTCCTGTCCTGGAATGGAGTTTTCCTATTGTGACTGATGTCCAGGTTCTGCCTGAGTTTGTCCTTCTCAGTCATGGCCCAGCTGTGTGGGTCTGATGTTCAGAGGATTGTTGGGGAGGAGAGAGTTTGGGTCAGCCCTGGACTCACTACTGATCTCTTTGGAGTCCTTTCTCATCCTTTTCTGGCCACACCATTTGTCTTGTGGCTGGTTCAGGGTAGGGGATGGTGCACCTGGGACTCAGCACTCATCAGGTCCCTTTGAAATTGTGCTTTCAGGATATTCTCTCTGGGTCACAATCAGCCCCTGAGTAGTTGATCTGCCAGTCACAGAGTTCGGGTCTGTTGCTCTGTGGTAAGCAAGTTGTAGCACTTTCCTGCTCTGCCTTCAAGACGGTGGTGGGGTCCCTCTCTTGTCCTCTTCCATGGAACTCTGCCTCTGGACTCCCTCCACAGCCCCTGTTGCCAGTGTCCAGTCAGGCGCTGAAGTGGTGAAGCAAAGCCTGAGCCAGCAGTCTCTCCTGCCACAGTGGTGAGGCAGAGCCTGGGGTGGTAGTCTCTCTCCATCATTTCTTCACAGGAAAATTTTGTCAATTAAAAAAATGGTGTTCAGCTTCTGCAATGTGGGAAGAGCCAGGGACCAAGCAGAGAACCTGCAACACCAGCTGTTGCACTAGGACCCTGGCCACTTGCTTACGAGTCCCCACTTAGTCAATCTCTCCCAACATTTTCTTCCTGGGAAGGATATTGTTGATTTAAAAAAAAATGGGGCTTGGCTTCTGCATCCCAAGAATTGCTAGGGTCCAAGCTCAGTAGCTGTGGCACCAGCTGCTGCACCAGGAGAGCCCTGTCCACTAGCTCCCTAACCCTCATTCAGCCACTCACGTGCCCACTCACTCACCAGCAAGTACACAAAATTTTCCATACGCTCACTCACTTACACAGGGACTCACATAGTCCAGCTGTCTCAGCCACCATCTTTCCTGCCTCCCCTTAATACTTTCTTAATTGTTTCTTGTAGTGCTGATCTGGATGCAGCATAAACTCTTAAGGATTGAATGTCTGGGAAGTATTTTAATTCTCCAATGCTGATGAAGCTGGGGTAGAAATTCTTGGTTGGAATGTTTATCTTTGAGAACGTTGAAGATTGGACTTCAGTCTCTTCTAGCCTGTAGTGTTTCTGCTGCTATTCTAACTGGTCTTCCCTGGTAGGTAGTCTGATCTTTCTCCCTCCTGTCTTTAGGACTTTTTCTTTTGCACCTTCTTTGTATAAGCCAAGTACTATGTGTGTAGGAATTGGTCTTTTCTTTTGATGTCTTGCAGGAGTTCTCTTAATCTCTTGTGTTTGAATGGTGATGTCTCTGATGAGATGTGGGAATTTTTCTTGGATAATTAGTGAAATGTTTTTTCCAGGGTGGTCTCTGTCTCTCTGTCTGCTTCAGGAATGCTAATTAAGCCTAGGTTTGGCCTCTTGATATAATCGCACATCTCTTGGAAGCTTTGTTCCATCTTTTTAAGCTTCTTTTCTATTTTTTAGCAGTTTGGGTTGGTTCCATATTTGATCCTCAAGCTCTGAGATTCTTTCTTCTGCTGGGTTAGTTCTGTTTTCCCTGTTTGTCAGTTTGTTATTTATTTAATTTACTATATTCTTTATTGCCATCATCTCAGTTATCAACTCTTTTGTTCTTTTTTCTTGTCTCTTCTCATTTCTATTCATTCTCTCTATTAATATCTTGATATCTTGGTTTGTGGTTTGAGACTAGTCATTCTGGGGCTCTTCATTGTTTGAATTCTGAAGTCTGGATTCTCAGACGCTGTCTTTCCAGAAGTCTGGATGGGACCTGTTTTCTTCTTTTGGTTCTTCTTCATTTGTTACGGTTTTCCTCCCCCTATCCCCCCTTCTTTAATTCCATTGCTCAGTGATGGGGGGATAACTTTCACTTCTGTTTGCTCAACCCCCCATTCTTCCTTATGTAGATCCTCTGGATTTGTTCAGTTTTGAAGCTGGAGTAGGGATGGGGGTTGTGCTTTTTGCTGTTTTGAGATTTGATTAAGGTGTGATGGAGGAGCTGTGGTTCAGAAGCCATCTGCAGATCATAGTATCCACTGAGTGGTATGTGGGCCCCCTGGAACCAACTTCCCTCCTCCTTATTTGTCCATGTGGTGGGGGGATATGTGTGTCCCCTGAATGTAACATGAGATAACAAAAAGGTAAAGAACTTAAAAAGGATGAATGGAGACAAAAGGAAAATGAAGAGAGAAAAGAATAAGAAGGAAAACAGACAGGCACACCAATTATTGAATAAAGAAAGAAACAAAAGCAAAAATAAAAGCAAACATACAAACAACAAAAACCTGATGATTGACCTGCCCTCAAAAATATCCATACTCAAACCAAAAAACTAAAAAGCTTAAAAAAAAAAGAAAAAATAACAAAACAAAACAAATACAAAAACAGAAAAAAAGAGTTCCCTCTATGGCCATTTTTGGAACTTCAGGTTCCCTCTTTTTTTGTTTTTTGTTTGTTTTTACTGACAGGTCCCAAGCACCACTGCTGCTTTTAGCTGATGCCATGGTAGGGAGTGGACTGTGGTCTCCAGCTCCTCTCCTCCACTCTCAGCACAGGCCAATGTAGTTGCTCTCAGTGTGGGCCAGACACTCCATGGACTGCTGGAGGAGGAGGGTGAATCAGATGAAGACTCACCCCTTGTCTGCTGCTGCTGCTGCCAAGTCTCCCACTCGGATCAGATGTGCCCTTGCCTGGTCCAGGATGGGGGTGGGACTTCTGTCTCTCTGTGTCTACTCCTGAAGTTTCCTCTCTGGACCAGTGATGGTGGATCCCTGAGGGGTGCTGAGATCACCTCTGGGTCTCAGGTTGGAGGCTGAACAGAGTTGGATGGGTCAATGCTAGTCTCTGCCTGGTCTTGGGACAGAGAAAATGGCAGTGGTTGGTGTCTCCTCACTAGGGTGGGGCTCAGCTCCAGTTTTCCTCCACACACCTTCTCGATGGTTCCCACTGCCAGTGCCTGGCCTGCTGCCACAGGTGGTTGCATGGGCGAGGTGCCAGATATTGAGGAACAGTTGATCTCTACTGCCTCCTCCCAAGAGATGCCCAAGAGGGGCTGATGATCCTGTGCGTCAGTTACTCTGATCTCAGAACAGTGATGGGTTGCAGCTGCCTCCAAAGGAGAGCCCTGGGTGCTTGATCCCAAGTCCCTCTTCAGATGGACTTATGCTCACCCACCTGTGCACCCCTATGCACACTGTCTTTATGGACACTTGCTCTTTCAGAGACTCTCACACTCCCACCGGTTCCATCACCATATTACCAGGTTACTGAAAAAGGTTTCTTAAGATGGAATCTATTCTTGGTAATAATGGTATGTTGAAACTGTTAAAATTACATCTAAGGATTTAGAATATTTCATAAACTTAGTTGATAAAGTAGCAGGAGGGTTTGAGAAGACTAACTCCAATTTTGAGAGAAGTTCTGCTGTAGGTGGAATGCTATCAAATAGTATCACATGTTACAGATAAATCTTTCACGAAAGGAAGAATCAGTCAATGAATCAATGTGGCAAACTTATTTTAAGAAATTGCAGGCTGCGTGTGGTGGCTCACGCCTATAACCCCAGTATTTTGGGAGACTGAGACAGGAGAATTGCATAAGCCCAGGAGTTTGAGAATAGGCAATATAGCAATACCTCATCTCTGCAAAAATCTTAAAAAATTAGCTGGGTATGGTGTTGCCTGCTTGTAGTCTCAGCTACTAGGGAGGCTGGGGCAGAAGGATCACCTGAGCGTAGAAGGTCAAGGCTGAGGTGAGCCTTGATTGTGCCACTGCATGCCAGCCTGGGCAAGAGTGACACCTCGACTCAAAAATAAAAAAAGAAAGAAAAGAAAATTGCTACAGCCTCTTCATGCTTCAGAAACCACCACCCTGGTCAGTCAGCAGTCATGAACGCTGAGGCAATGAGACAATACCCTCCACCAAGCAAAAACTTGCTAAAGGCTCAGATGATCTTTAAACTTTTTTTTCAGGAATAGCATATTTTTAAAAATTAAGGTGTGTATGTTGTTTTTATTCAGACATAATGCTATTGCACACTGAGTAGACTATAGTGTAAACATAACTCATATATATATAGTTGGGAAATATTTAAAAAACTTATATAATTCACTTTATTGCAATATTTACTTTATTGTGGTGGTCTGGAGCTGACTCCACAGTATCTCCAAGCTGTGCCTGTATTTCAGACTCATATGTCAGTTTTTCTATGTGAATATCTGGTACCTGAAGCATATGGCTGTCATGTCAGTATATATTCTCTGTACTCTAGGACTTGCTTAATTGAGTACTCCATGACTTCTGTCAATAGTCCAAGATAAATGAGGAGGGGGAGGGAGGAAGGAAGGGAGGAAGGGAGAGAGGGAGGGAGGGAGAAGAATGGTTTAATTAGAATTTTTCAATGTCATTTTTATATCAAGTTGGTCGATAGATTCTCCTTAGAAATTCTCTTGCAAACTTCTGATTTAATTTTAGGGGGTCCATTTTTATTGAGGATTGAATTAAATTTTGGTCACATGAACAACACATTTTAATCTTTTTTTTTTTTTTTTGAGTTGGAATCTCACTCTGTCACCCAGACTGGAGTGCAGTGGCCGCTTCCTGCCACTACAGCCTCGACCTGCTGGGCTCCGGTGATCCTTCTGCCTCAGCCTTCCAAGTAGCTGGAACTACAGGCGCGCGCTACCACACGCGGCTAGTTTTTTGATTTATTTTAGAGATGAGGTCTCACCAAGTTGCGCAGGTGGGTCTCAAACCCGCGGGCTCAGGCAATCCACTCACTTCAGCCTCCCAAGGCGTGGGATTACAGGCTGAGCCACCGAGCCTGGCTATTTTAATCTATTTTTAATAAAATAGTCAATTTTTAATTGTTTTTGTTTAATTTTCATTGTCACCATTTGGTATTGTAAGGCTGTTATACAATCAACTTGGTACCATTTTTAATGAGGTTAATTACTGTTCATCACTATTTATCATTTGTAAATGTTAACTGGAAGTAAAATTGTTCACACATTTCCAACTTTAGAAAAAGTGCCATTATTGTAGATTATTGTTGCATTCTTGTGTAACAAGGTGGACAGAGTTTTCTAATAGATAGACTACTACTGCATAGCAGAAAAAGTGGAAACTTTGGAGTAGATAGATATGGGTTTGATCCTTGCCCAGACTCTTACTAGCTGTGGTTTGGGGTAAATCAGTTAGTTTTCCTGAACCTCAGTTTGGTTTTCCACTTTTCATTTGGGTTCGTAACATCCCCCTAAATGAGTTGTTGGAGAATTTCGCTAAATAATGCATGTAAAACATCTATCAAGTGTTTGTATGTAAATTACTATTTTTAAAGAATTTCAATTCTTACTTTGTCAGGCTGCTTCCTTGAACTTCTCTGGGGTCACCATTTATACATAATACAATGCAGATTGTACTCCCTGGAGTTGTTCAATTTGCAGCCCTAGTTTGCATTTAAAAAAATCCATTTCTCAAGGATAATTTACTTTCTATATAATAAAGAGGTAAATTTCAGGTTGGATTTCAAATGACACTACCTTTTGTGGGTAGTGAAGAAGCCAAGTGAAGGAAATAACTATCAATCCATCCATCTATTCATCCATCTATCCACCTATCCATTCATTTAACAGATAGTTTTCAAGAGTTAACTGTGTGCCAAGCACCATCCTAAACACTTAAATCTGAGTGGATGAAAATGAAATATATATTGGAATTTGAATTCACCTTAAGTGATAAAGCTACATGAGTGGTTTTTAAATAAGGGCTCTCTGCTATTAAATCTAACTAAACTAGGTAAGAGATCTGGAAATCTTTATACTTCTTACTCAGGACATCTGCCCAATATTTTTTCAGTTGTCACTATGAAATATTGGGTGTTTAAAAAATGGATGGGTGAAACTTGAATGAAAAGGAAATGCTAAATTTAAATACCCCTTTTGTCATGACTTGCACATTCCGGTGCTTTCCCCACCTGTGGCTTTCCTTTTCACCAAGACACACGTATATTATTCTTAAACTAGTCTTTCACCCTAAGCTTTGAAAAATTTGTAGAGAAAAAGAAATACTAGATTAAGATTCTTATTAATTTTCTCTTATTGGTAATTCCAGGTGAATCAATGTTCTTTACTAAGTGGCAATATTAAATAGTAGTAAAGGTATCAAAGATGGATTATTTTCCCTCTGTCTATTACAGAGTGAAGCTATCATGGGTGTAAGAAAAAAGTAGAAGGGCAACCCCTCCCACTGTGGGAGCTTTTCTGTCCTCTTAATAAATCCTGCTTTCTTAAAAAAAAGAAAAGAAAAAAGAAAAAGAAAAAGGTAGGAAAAAATCAATGATATAAACGTTAAAGTTTTTCTGTGATTTCAGTTTCTGTGGTTTTTCTGTGATTTCAGTTATCTCAGAGTTGTCACTATATTTAAGAGACAGAAGGAACATTTGACATCATTTAGTTTGATCTCTTATTTTAGAGATGTGGAAAGAACATTTAGGAAAATGATATGACGCCTTTGAATGCTCAGATATGTAGCAATAACCATTGAAACCTAGTTTTCAAGATTCAGCCTTGTGATCTTTTTGGCATATTAAGCTTATTCTCTTGTTAATTATTGCATTTATCTTCATGACTACAAGGGATATATGAAACAAGTCTTAGTTTGTTTTTCAAATTATGGTAAATTATCATTTTAGTATTTTTTTTAAATTTTCGTTTCTGTGCTTATATAATTCTCTATCTTTTACTGCTTTTTCCCATTCTCACAATACTTGTTTTTTTCTTCCTCACTTGGTGACTTTCTCAGTTTTTCTTTTTTTCCCTTTCTTACTGAAAATGTTGTTTACTGTGACTATATATTAAAACACAAAAATAATTTCATTTATATCCAGCATGTTATCTTTTGTTTTAATCTGTCTCTATGTATCAAGTAGGGTATCCTTTCCCTTCTGGTAATGGATATTGCATAAGAACTGAAAGAGTAGATATTCTGGTCCAGTTGTCTGCTGTGTACTTAACTTCTTGGGAGAGAAGCATGTATTATACTTGTGATAATATGATATTAGGAGCTTCTCATTAGGGGAGTTATTTGCTTGAGCAATTTAACTTTCATAGGTGACCATTAACTAGAAAGTAGAAATTGGAGGTAAAATAAGGAAAAGTGCTTACTTTAAATCTATTTTCAAGTATAAATTTCAAAAAATCCACTAAATTAATTCTCTTGCAGCTTTGTCTTTTAACAATTAACATTTTTGAACTTTTTTCCCTCTTTATTTCCCAAGGTGGACAAAATGGTCTGAATATATTTACTTCAGCAGAAGTTGGAAAAAACTAAAAGAGAAAGTCAGAATGGAAAATGGCCTTTGATTTTGAAACCTGGGACTCTTGCTTTTCAACTTTCTTTTGGGTCTCTAAACAATATATTCTGTAGTCTGTTTCCATTTGGGTTTGGGAGGATTCTGCCTATACTTAGCTTTCAAGTTATTCACCTTTAATTCTGAACTGCAATTAGATACAGAATAAACTTTTTTTCTTGTCCCTACTTCCCTTCTTGCTTTTTAAGACAGCAATTAGGAAAGGTTGGATGCATAGGTTACCATTTTATCCATCTCAGTTAGTCTGGTTAACAAAACTATTAAATAATGGCAAACCACAATTCTTTATTATCTGCATGCCTCATTTCTGCTCTTTGCCCTGGAGAAGAAGAACTGCATTAAAGATCAGAGTGCTATTGAAAACTTCTAAATAGCAATAACTTGTTTGAAAAAACAATGACACAATTCCTTGGAAAAACATGTCTTACTGTGTGTGAGAGGATAGGTAGCAATATTCATCTTGGAAGGATTTAAGTGGTGTGATGGGGTGAATAAATTATACAGAAATGATTGCTGTAGTATAGTTGAGAAACATAAAGAGAAGCTGAGAACATCTGTATGATAAATACACTTGAAATTAGCAAGGTCATTAGCATGGACAGAGTATACTTTAATATCCACAAAGTCTTTAAGCTAAGCAGTTAACTTCACTATAAAGGGGGAAAAAAAAAGAGCTATATACTGCTGAATAGGCTTTTCAGAGCTTCCAAGGAGGTGACTTGTCTGTTGATGACCAGTGGGGGTGGAAGAGTGAAATAATTACTTAACAGCATGTAAACAATGTGAGATGTGAAGCATGCTTCCCCCCTCTTCCCTTTTCATCGAGAGAGTTTCTTGTTGCAATGACTCCACTGGGACAGGCAGCAGAAATATTTGATTAAATGGATGCCTGGGGTCATGACCCTGTCTAAACATGGTGCAGCTCTTAGCATTAATCAAAGAAATATTTTTCTTACTTAAAAAAGTTCTGACCTTGCTGCATATGAGTACTGGTGAGTTTTGGATTTGGTTGTAGTTGAGTAGGGGGCTGTGTAAGTCTGTGTGAGCATTCTGTTTGCAGAAAAATGACGGAAGAGGAGGCAGTCTTCTAAGATGACAGAAACTTATAACATTATTTTAGATCATATTATGGGACTTTCATTTTATAATAGCCTATCAACAGCCAGTGGGATATGGAATTCTTTTAGAATTCTCTAGGATTCATTTATTACAAACCACTGTTTACATTGATCTGAGTGTTTAGAAGATATTTATAGCACTGTGGTTGTTGTGGGATTCCTGTACTCAGGAACTTTCTTAGAATGGTTTTATTTGGGGGCTAGTTTTTGAGAGCAGCTTGTAAGTGATCTTCTTGGAAAATGGAGAAAACTGTGTTTGATGAGATAACAACTAAAATAGTGGTCACTGTTGGTTCTGATATTGGCAACAGAATTGGAACTTTCCTGAGCAGCCATGTGCCATTGTATTAAACAGAATATTTACTTCAAGTGAGAGACTTATTGCTATCAGTCTTTGTTTTAAGAAAGTGGACACATTTAATACAATTAGATAGCTATTTCCTTCATAGAAATTAATTTAGTAGAGCATCCAACTAATTTTAGATCATCAAAATCTTATTTGTTCCAAATAAGAATGCTTTTATAGAATGTGGACTACTTGCATCAAACATTTTGATTAATTTGAAATGACAAGGTAAGGAGTTTCCAGCTAGTTGAAGTTAATCAGATGCTTATGTTGTTAATCCTTGTTGAAAATTGTTTTAATACATATTGGCCCTTTGTATTGCCTGTCTTATCATACTACGGTAAATATAAGCACAAGTTTATTTGGGTGATTGAAATTTTAGGGTCTACCTGAGACCCAATTTCTACCACTACAGATTTATATCCATGTAACGAATATGCATGGGTACCCCCTGAATCTAAAATAAAAAATAATAAGAAAAGAAATCTTAGGACCTCAGAATCACAAATCTACTAATTAACTTTGATTGCACAGCAATATAGATAAAATTACAGAAGATGTGAGAACTTTGTCTTGCTGTGTCCCGGAATTTGCTTCAAAGTTAATGATGTGTTACAAAAGAATAATAATTTTAAAAATAACACCTTTTAATAATTTCTAGATATTTTTTTCTCTTAGTGATAGTATATAATTAAATAGATGATGTTAATCGACAGCACTAACTGAATTCTAGATAATCAAGGTATCTAATTTAGGTCTTCTTTGGATAGCAGTTGATGGAGAATGTTTGCATGTTTTTGTGAAGTAAGCAGACTTGCTACAATATTTTCAGACAGTAACATTTGGGAGCTTAAGAGATATTCAAATGGAAAGCACTTTCCCATGAGATTACTGGAGGCGGATCATTTAGATTGGTTAGACCATGGTCATATGGATTTAGTCCCTAGTTCATAATTTGAACATCTACAGAGAACATAATTTCAAATGTAGAGTTTGAACTAAGTATACTATTTACAAATGAAAATTTTCTTGCAAAACCACAATTTGTTTCTCTGAGAGTGGGAAAGGAGGATTTTTTTTTTTTTTTTACAGAATTGTGATTCAAACCAATTGGACTATAAGAATAAAACACTGGCCTTGTATTTGAACTTAAAAGGGTGTTTTGAAAACTTACTCACCATGGAGTTTGCACATGTCAAAGCAAACAGTTTTTGCTGTCATACATCAATGGATGAAAGGTTTAGCAAGTTACTACTGTTGAGACAGTTACAAGGTATGAGACTGCTGTGTAGGTAAATGTAGGTTTCCATCAGCAAAAAGTGACCAAATGCAGTCAGTTATAATGACTGATCACAACTGAGCTTTAAAGTAACAACATGATCACTTTCATAAGATTCCAGACACAAGGACTTGTTTCTGAAACCTTGATATTACCTCTGGCTTTAAAATATCAAATGCTCTAAATTACAATGTACATCCCAGAAAAAACAAACAAACAGACAAGCAAACAAAAGGCAGAAGCAAAAAAAATAAAAAAATAAAAAAAAAATGGTGCCTGTCCTTCAGGCTGACATTGTTATATAGGAGATTTTATCTGAACTTCACTTTTACATAAGGGGAAAATAGCAGGAAAATGTGCATATCAGGAAATTATTATCAGCATTTCTATTGATTGATTTTTTTTACTGTCAAATATCTACTTTACTCACAATATGTAAAATCATATAGTAATATTAAAATATACAAGTATAGGTGTCCACTTTTCAACTTGCAGTGTATGTGATGGGTATGGTTGGAGAAGGAAGAGTAGACACATGATCCTATTTCAGGATCTTACCTTTCTGCAAACTACAGGTGCTCATGTTATGATAATACATGTGTAGAGTGAGCACTCTGAGGTCCTGGTAGGTCCTGAGCCATGTAAAAAATAATTGACTTGAATTCCATTCTTTATCTGAGCTTATAACACTCAGTTTGAAAAGAGTTTCACCGATATGGAGTTTTCTGTTTAATGCTTGGTTAATCTAAAGATTAAGCTAAGTGGAAGCTTACATTTGCCTGAGGAGTGTGTTTTTTAGGTTTCATTATATAATATTGATAGTGCTTTAAATTTATGGTTCTATAATTACTGAGCTTAGTATTTAGAAAATTATGTATATATGGGTTAAATTTGTATGGCATATTAATATATGTCCCTTTAATGCTCTGGGCTATTTATTTCTCACTTTATTTTTGTAACAAATAAGATACTTTTATTTTTAAAGTGCCTTGATTCTTCAAGATCAGTATCATTCAGTTAATAAGTACTACTTTATAGGATACTGAATTGTACCTAAGGATTATAATTGTTGTGGCTTCTGACCACCAGCTATTGGTTCTGTTTATGCTATACATATCAATAAGTGATTTAATCCCTAAAGAGCAAAATGAGACAGATTTTGATTGCAGTCCCATCTTTACCACTGAGCTCAATTTCTTAATGAAAATTAGTCAATCTGCAAATTAATGATTATAGTATTTCTTCAAGTACTAGTTTTGTTTGTGTATTCAAGTAATATATTAAAGCCATTTTTAGTTCATTAGCACTATAGGCATGTAACACTAACATTTCTGAAAAACAGAAACCTGAAAAAACATACTGTCATAATTAAAGATTTAGTTATCACAGCAATAATTTTACCAAACTGAACAAATTTGTTAAGAAGACAGATTTAAATTCTGGATATTTCTTTGTGTTTTGTGTTTGGTTAGGAGTAAAAGGCTAAAATTCTATAATGGTAAGTTCAATAATTCCATCAATGCAATATACCATAATAAATTCTTTTCTTCCTGTCAAATTTATAAGATTATATTATAGGAAAATAATACATTGGGAGTTAAAAAACATGTGTGTGTTTGTGCATGTGTTATATTTTGCTTAATGCTACCATTTTAAACAAGCTTTAAATAATTTATGCTTATTAGTTTTTCACTGATCTGTTGCTAGGCTAGCACATTATAAATTGATAATATACTAACTATTTTGCAAAGAAAAGAAAATCATGCAAAAAGTACATTGTGATTTAGGATATTAAAAACCCCAGAGATAAACCACTCTATGATTTAATCACTCTATGATTCTAAGACCTAGACTTCTTATATTTTTTATTTTTCTTCTTTTATTCTGTGGATTTTCAATTCCTGAAGCTTTTAGACTTAGCAATGGCCATTTAATCTCATTTTCTGAATCTTTAAATAAAATAAAACTTAAAGTAGAAGTAACTTTGTATGTTAAAATCAAGCACACTTTTTTAAAAAAGGCGAGCCTGCTGGTTAATTGCAAAGGGCTGTGTCATTGAGGCTTCCATTTTATTGCAGGGAAAATGCAATAGAGGCTTACTCCCTATCTTTGTGTGAATTCTCCAGTGAGTCTGGGAAGAAGTGACCTTGTTGACCTTACACTCTTAACAGTAGCAAGTGTAGTCATTTAGTCTCAACTGGAAACAAGGGAATCTGGAAGAAAGCCTAAAAACTAACAATGAGAATCAGTAACTAGTGGACAAGTACAAACATAGGCAAAAGGTGCCCTTGATGACTTAAATCAAACAAGCATGACACTCCTTTATATACCACCCCTTTTCCCATATTGATTACAAAGCAATAGATATTTGGGAGAAAGTAATGAGATACATGATTTTATAAGGGTAACTTGATCAAAATGTTAGTGCTTTGACCATTATTTTAAAATTAAATTTAAGTGAATATAAATATGAATTTCATTAGCTGGAACAATATAAAATAGGTAACACCTTTAAATCTGGTACTATCTCTCAAAGAGCACTCACAATACCTAGTTATCAATAACTTATTCTGCATAACATTGTTCCTCAAAAAATTCAGAGCAAGGGAATTTACAAGTCCAGATTTTTAAATTTTGAAGATTCATGTAGTAAGTCAGTCAAAACCTAATCCACAGCAAGCCCCTACTTTTCAATTCTATGCAGGCTGAGAGAAGTGAGGAAGCTGCAGAAGAAAAGTTGGAAGCTAGAAGAGATGGGTTCATAAGTTTTGAGGAAAGAAGCTGTCTCCACAACATAAAAGTTCAACGTGAAGTGGCAAGTGTAGATGTAGAAGCTGCTGCAAGTTATCCAGGAGGTCTAATTAAGATTCTGGAAGAAGGTGACTGCACTAAATAACAGATTCCCAATGTAGACAAAACATCCTTTTATTGGAAGAAGATGTCATCTAGGATTTTTATAGCTAGAGAGAAGTCAATGCCTGACTTCAAAAGGAGAGGCTGACTCTCTTTTGAGAGACTAACACAGCTGGTGAACTTAGTTGAAGCCAAAGCATATTTACCATTCTAAAAATCCTAAAGTCCCTAAAATTGTGCTACATCTACTCTGCCTGTGCTCTATAAATAGAACAATGAAACCTGTATGACAACACATCTATTGACAGCATGGTTTACTGAATATTTTAAGCTCATTGTTGAGACTGCTCAGATAAAAAGATTCCTTTCAAAATATTACTGTTCATTGATAAAGTCACCTGATTACTTAAGAGCTGTGATGAATATGCATAAGGAGATTAATGTTTTCATGCCTACTCACACACCATCCATTCTGCAGCCTATGGATCAAGAAGTAATTTTGGTTGTCAAGTCTTATTATTTAAAAAATACATTTTGTAAGGCTATTGCTACCATAGATAGTAATTCCTCTGCTGGGTCTGGGCAAAGTCAATTGAAAACTTTCTGGAAAGGATTTATCATCCTGGATGCCATTAAGAACATCTGTGATTTATGGGAGGATGTGAAAATATTAACATTAGAAAGAGTTTAGAAGAAGTTGATTCCAACTCTCATGGATGACTTTGAGGTGTTCAAGACTTCAGGGAAGGAATTAACTAAAGATGTGGTGGGAATTGCAAGAGAACTAGAATTAGAAGTGGAGTCTAAACATTGCTCAATCTCTTGATAAACCTTGAGATCACATGAGAAGTTGCTTCTTGTGAATGAGCAAAGAAAATGGTTCCAAGATGGAATCTACTTCTGGCGAAGATGCTGTAAACATAGTTGAAATGACAAGAAAGAATGTAGAATATTACATAAACAGTTGATAAAGCAGTGACAGAGTTTTAGAGGATTGACTCCAATTTTGAAGGACCTTCTACTATGGGAAAGATTCTACCAAAAGCATCCCATCCTACAGAAAAATCTTTTATGAAAGGAAAAGTTAATCAGTGCAGCAAACTTCATCATTATCTTGTTTTCAGAAATTGCCACAACCATCCCAAATTTCAGCAATCACCACTCTCATCAGTCAGCAACCAACAACATCGCAGACTCTCCACCAGCAAAAAAGATTATGACTCAGTGAAGACTCACATGATTGTTAGCATTTTTAGTGATAACATTTTAAAATTAAAGTATGTGCTTTTTTTCAGGTACAATGCTATTGTACACTGAATCACTATTGTGTGATGTAAACATAATTTTTATATACAGTGGGAAGCCAAACATTTGTGTGACTTGGTTTATTGCAACAGTGACATTATTGTGGTGGCCTGGAATAGAATCCATGATATCTCCTGTACAACTATTGGATTTGAGTACTGTTTTATTCTTTATCCATGAAGGTACATATCAATCAAGTATCTACTATTGAATGGAAAAAGAGTCTGCTTCTGTTTGGAAGCTGTTTAATTTATAAGTCAGTGAAAGCAGTTGTGGGCAGAACTGTTTGACACATGCACGTGCACACACACACATATATGTTTTTTTTTCAGATATTAAACTGGGGGGGGGGCACATAACATCAATAACTGTGCCTGATCCTAATCCAGGTGAAGTGAGGTCCAACGGGAGGCCCAAAACTTCACCTGTACCTAAACCACTTGTGTACCCAATCCTGACTTGTAACCCACAACTTTAAAATAAAACAACAACAACAAAAAGTTTGAATAGAAAAATTAAAAAAACAAAACAAAAAAACAGTTTTTGACCAGGACATTGGAGATATAGTCCTACCAGCTGCTGGTCTGAGTATGTTCATAACATAAATCTCAATTTTCATAATCAGTCCAGAACTTTAAGATGATTTAAAGTGTAGGAAATTGCATCCTAGAGTATTTTAATCATTTCCAATGGACAAAATATCCATTTTTAAAAAGGTAGCATTCTGTTGCAGTCATCTATTGTCTAGAGAAAAGAGAGAATGCAGCCCAAGTAGTAAAGGTCAATAATGACAACCGAACCCTTGGTATATTACCCATTAAGGCTTGGATATAGAGACTTTAAAGGTAAGGTAGTTAATTAAAGATTCAGCTGTAGATTGGGGGTGTATCTCAACTGCAATTGAAAATGCAGATGAAATTATTTGTGAACTATTGTTCATTATATTGATGTCCTTGGAAAATGTAATTTAAACAAATGTCTGCCATCTATTACATAGACGACAAATAGTGAAACTCAGGTTATTGTTTTTAAAAAATCTGCCACTGGAAGAACACATGGGAAAGAAGCAGCCAACAGTAAAGTCTTAATGATGTAGACGCAATCAAAAGATAGTTGAAAGTGCACATATATATGTGTAAATATATGTGCATATATAGAAATCTTCATTTTGTTAAATGTCCATTGCCTCTACATTATTATTTTTTTAGTTCTCTGAGTTCGAAGTCCTATATTTACTTTCTTGTCTTTGCTCTCAGCCAATTTATTAACAAGAAATAACTTTTAGTTATTGATAATTGCCATTCTGACTGGAGTTAGGTGGTATCTCAGAGTGGTTTTGCCCACTTAGTATGCCTGGCACATTAGGATCTCAATACATGTTTGTTAAAGTGAAAATTGAACTCATCTGGCTAGTCTCAACTAGGTATTAGGAGAAAACAATTTGAGTGAATTTAATCATCTGATATATTCTTGCCTTTTCAAAAGAAGATAATACTTATTCGGGAAAAAAAAAAGTCTGAATTTACAGGAAATGAACCAAGGGAAGTCAAGAAATTTTGGCCATTTGATTAAAGACCAACAAGGGACCACCTTGTTGGTTTTCTAAGCTGCTCAGCATTACATAGATGCTTCCATTCGATGTCTAAAGACTGGGCTTTAAAGCCCACAGCTACAGTGCAGGAGGATGCTGGAAAGGGGCATAACAGGAGTGGTTCTATGAGTGTCCAGGCTGAAGGTGGTCAGGGGCTGCCTGTGGGGCTGCCCTTGAAGCACCTGCTAGATACAACCACACAGCAGGACTGGGAGCAGTAACCAGAGGAGCCAAACATGCCTGGAGACCCCTGATTCTCTGTTTGGCAGACCAGCAGTCTCTGACTAAGGAATGAAATTTATGCTCGAGAAAGAAATCTTCCTGTGCTATTAGTATATAAATTTATGACTGAACTTAGTTGTCTTTCTTCGTTTTCTGTTTGGATTGATGACTCTGACCAGTGAAAAGTGTCTTTCTTTTGCCAAATGGCATCATTCAGGAACCTACTGTGACTTGTGGGAGCTGATGACTCATATTGAATTTCTTTTTTTTTTTTTTTTTGAGTTGGAGTCTCATTGCGTCGCCCAGACTAGAGTGCAGTGGCCGCTTCCGGCCACCGCAGCCTCGACCCACTGGGCTCCGGCGATCCTTCCGCCTCAGCCTTCCAAGTAGCTGGAGCTACAGGCGCATGCTACCACGCTTGGCTAATTTTTGATTTATTGTAGAGATGAGGTCTCGCCAAGTTGCCCAGGCGGGTCTCGAACCTGCGGGCTCTGGCAATCCACTCACCTCAGCCTCCCAAGGCGCGGGATTACAGGCTGAGCCACCGAGCCCGGCTCATACTGAATTTACTTGTTTCTTTTGAAAAAGGAGTTATGCATATGATATATTTGTTTCTTTTTCCAAATATGTCTCAGTACCTAGTATAGTGCTTAAATAACAATCTATAGCAGATACATAAAGGTTGTTGCCCAAAATTACTATGATCTTTGTCCAGCTTAATAAGATAAATAACATTTACTCAGTGATTACTTTGCACCAGGCACTGTTCTGAGTGCTTTATGTGTATTAAGCCATTTTGTCCTTATAACCTCTCTAGTTAGGGTCATTATATTGTCAGTTTTATAGGTGAAGAAATGGAGGCACAGAAAGGTTAAGTAATGTGCCCAAAGTCAGTGTGTTAAAGTGGTACAGCCAGAACACAAACCCAGGTATCCTAGCTTGAGAGTTTGCTTTTACCACTTGTCTGTAACTGCCTTCCATACAATCAACTGTCAACTCATGTATTCAATAATATAAAGCCTGTAGGTTGAACAAAAAAGGATCTATTTTTCTTCTTCAACTCACTGGTTCATCTTGTGCCACCCATTCCTCTTGGAAGACCCAGAACCTCTTGTGAGTTCACTGGCCCAGTAATAAGCATGATTTGTTCAATATCAGTGAGCTTTGTTCTATGCAAAGAAAATCTGAGCAGTGTATCCCAGGTGCCTTTGCTCCTACTCCTACTTCTTTTTTTTTTTTAATTTTTTAAATTTTTTTTATTTTTTATTTTTTTTGAGTTGGAGTCTCACTCTGTCGCCCAGACTGGAGTGCAGTGGCCGCTCCCGGCCACCGCAGCCTCAACCTGCTGGGCTCCGGCGATCCTTCCGCCTCAGCCTTCGGAGTAGCCGGAATTACAGGCCCATGCTACCACACCCGGCTGATTTTTTTGATTTATTGTAGAGATGAGGTCTCGCCAAGTTGCCCAGGCGGGTCTCGAACCCGCGGGCTCAGGCAATCCACTCACCTCAGCCTCCCAAGGCGCGGGATTACAGGCTTAGCCGCTTAGCCACCCAGCCCGGCTGAACAAAATTATTACATTCTGTTCTTCTAGGACATAAATATCACTGATACAGTGAGTATTTATGGTCTAAAAGTAAAAGTGGTTCTGATGGTTCTCACTTTCTCCTTTCCTGTGGTGTGGGCAGCAAATAGGCTTTGCAGCTGGGCGAACTCCTGAATTTGAGCAAGAATGGAAAGTGATTACCAAGACTGATTTGGTTCCTAGGGGAAAAACACCTTAGTCGCCTTGCCAGGAAGCTAGTCCCCTGCTAAACTTGGGCTTTTTGCAAATCTGACAAAGGTCAGATACATGATATTTCTCACCATGACTGGAAAAATGTAGATGAAATAAACACCCCGGACACAGACACTGGCACCATAAGAGCAAAAGGATAAAAGACTAAATGTGACACAAGGGCATGGGAACAAGCATGAAGGAATCGGAGGGCAGGAAAAGGGAATCAGCAGAGCATTCTGAGAGATGAGATGGCAAAATCCCAGAAAAGTAGAAATTTGGGGGGGAAACACCGAGAAAAGTAAGCTTTTGAGCATTTGGTTCAAGGACTTGTTAATTTCTAGACATGGTGGTCATTACATAACAAAGCAGATTAGTGGATCACACAGGTCAAAGGAGTCCTGTTCTCAATTCACCAACAGAACCTTCTTAGGTGAGGGTTTTTAAGCCCTCTACAAGCATATGAAAAGGGCAGAGGATACTGAAGGAAAGAATGGCTAAGTTAGCCAACAGTGGCAAATAAAGCGAGCAACACGTGAACCCCAGGTGACAAACAAAAGACTAACAGGAAGACCAAGAGACAGATGTAAGAACCACTAAAATCCCTGGGGAGATGTGAGGTGGGAGTGAGCTGAAAGCAAATGTGCATGCATGTGGACCCCTGCATACCCATCTCCCTAGAGATATTTAGCCATATATGTTAATTTAGAAAAACTTAGAAAACTTTGTTAGATTTCTGTATACAGTTTGAACAACAGTATTAGTAAAAAAAACATTTAAGTCACAATTTTGCAGCTTTAAAATAGTCCTATAGTATCAGGAACATCTGAATCTCTGGCTCTTGCTTGCCATTTCACTGTGAGGCTATACTCAAGAATTAGACGGGATCAGCTTACAGTTCTCCTACCAATCAGGGTAGTGACAACCACAAGAGTTTGCCTCTTAATAAAGATGAATATCTAATCAAAATCAGCAAAGCACAGATCATGCTCTCACCTAATTTCATTACTCAGATGTTGATAAATTAAACTACAAAAAAACCTAGCGGCTTGGAAAAGTGAGGCTGCGAAGTGAATGCAGGAAGAATTTTCTTTGTATCTCTATGAATTTTTGGCAACTTCTCTTCCCCTTTTACTAATCAGTGCCCAATTGCCTTGGGCAAGTCATCCCAGGTGTGACCCCTCTGAAACTTCTCTCTCCACAATGTATCCCTTCAAGAAACCTGGGTACCATCTAGTTAACCTTATACATTTCTAAATCAGGAGAGGAATTGAGAGCAGTTAACTTTTGTGTACTTTGAAACTTTCTGCCAACATTAATGACATTCTATAGCAAAGTTGGTCTAATCATGATAACTGGGCTGGTATTTTTTCAACTCTTCAACAGAGGTGACAATGTGCAGTCATATGGGAACTTGGAAGAAATCGGAGATAAAACTCTTAACTATCTCATTGTCACTATCTTTAAATATTTCTGGGAATACCTTCTCAGAGCCTGATTTTTCTCCCCTTTCATATTTGATCTGTCCTTAGAATTCAAGTCTTGCTAGCATTTATAACTGAAAATAAAGTACTGTTAATTTAAATACATATATATCTATGATTATGTAATGACATATCCCATAGGATAGTAAAAACAAATCTAAGAATAAATGTCTCACATGGCACAAATTTGCAAAATGCCCAGTTTTATGTTGTACTTATCATAATTTTTAAATTTATGTTTTCCTGATTATAAAAGCAAAATATGTTCATTGAAAAAGAGTTTATTGACCGGGCACAGTGGCTCATGCCTGTAATCTCAGCACTTAGGAAGGCTTAGGCTAGAGGATTACTGAAGCCCAGGAGTTCAAGACCAGTCTAGGCAACATAGGAAGACCGCATCTCTACAAGAAATAAACAAAAAATTAGGCAGGCGTGGTGGCATACACCTGTAGTCACAGTTACTCAGGAGGATGAGTCAGGACTGCCTGAACCTGGGAGGTCAAGGCTGTGGTGAGCCTGGATGGTGTCTCTGCACTCCAGGCTGGGTAACAGAGAACTCGACTCAAAAAAAAAAGTCTATTTTTCTGAAAGAATTATTTGAGGCTTTTTATTGACATACTTAAAAGAACTCATTAACTATTAAACGGATTAAGGATTTGTCTATCATATATTTTTAAAATTTTGCATGAATAGTTTACCTATTTATTTTGCCCTGTTTAACTATATAAAATTTTGTACTATGTAATCTATCAGTTTTTTACTCTTGAATTTCTTCCCTATTTATGCTTGGAAAGGCTTTCTTTACCCAAAAAGAAATTGAATAATCATGTGTATTTCTTTCTACATTCTTTTGCAAGAGTTTGTCACAATGTTTACCAATTAATTGACTATAACAATATAACAGAAAAAATCAGAAATATAAAAAATACTTCTCCAAAACTTGAAACTTGTGTTATTACTGGGAAGCCAGTAATAACACAAATGGAATGCTTTATAAAACACAGTTGAAATTATCACAAAGTAATGAACATTGTTGTAAGAAATTAGAGAAAACAAGCACATTATTAAAAAAATGAAAGAGTAGCTCAGGATAAAAATCACTATCAATACCAGAACAAACACATCTGTATCTAGATGGTCATGGGTTAAGTGTATGAAAAGTCATCCATAAATCATTTTTTACAGTAACTCATTTTCATCTGTATCAGTCTATCAGGCTTATAGAAAGAAAAAACAATGCCTGTTCACAAGTTTCCATTTCAATGTCAATTAAACTTTAAAAGAATACCTATTGCTACTAGCATGACAGTGAAGGAACTCCATATAATTAAATACAGCAGGAAGCCATATAAACTGATCTGAGAGCTATAGCAAGCAATATGGCCATAATCACTAGAGCTTTCAACTCAGTATCTATGTTTTTAGGATTTTTATGTTCATTTTTTCAATAGGAAGTCACGTGCCCAAAGATGTTCATTTCTAAATTGTTTACAAATAAAAGTTAGACATAATCTAAATGAGAATGCAATGAAATATTTAGCCATGAAATGACAGTTACAAAATGTAGATGACAATTGAAAACTATAAACTTTAAAAATAACATAAAATTTTTTATATATATATATGTATATATATATATTCTATTGTTACAGCAATACTAAAATGAACATGAACAAGCCTGAAAAGAAACACAGAAGTGCAAACAACATCCCTTGTCAGAGGGATAAGATTTCTCTTTTTAGAAAACTTTCCTTGATTATAATATCATTTGTGCAACAAATATAATTAGTAATAGGCTTTATAAAGACTCAGAGCTGCATTTCTTCTGGTGTATTCTGCAGGATGCCAATTATTATTTCAGCAAGGTCAGGCAGGAGAAGGGAGATTAGCAGAGGTTTCTGTGGCCAAATGAATACCGAATATCTGGATATCTGCTATTTAAGTGAAGTTTAACTGTGTTTTGTTGCTTGCTCATTGGGTTGTTTGTTTGCCTGTTTAATGACAGAAACTCTCAGATACTATTTTTAGAAGAAAAAAATAAGTCATTTCCCAAGTTTACTTGTGAACAGAACTTGCTTTGTTGAAGCATTGCTTGGAATAGTATCCCACGGAAGAGACATTCAAATGTGCTTCTCTAAACCTTTGCATCCATTGGAAACATATGCCATTATTAAGATCTCAAGAGGTTAGGGGCCACGTCTGTCTCTCATAATCTATAGCATAATTATAAAGTTTTGTATTCTTTAACACAATTCGGGTGATAAAATGCAAAATTAGGATCTTAGAACAATTATGTAAGACTATGCAATGCAATAACTCATGGGAATTCAATATATTTTTTCTAATGCTCAAAGAATAATTATCGTAATATACTTTTAGATATAATAAAATTGATATTTCCAAACACACCAAAATTTTGATAAACTACCATTCCCTTCATGTTTTAAAATGTTTAACATATTTAAATTGAATAAGTTTACTGGATTAGTCCCGTATTTACTGACCGTATGCTAAATTCTGTGATATATATTGTAAGGTATACTTAGATGAATAAAGCTTATTCCAGCTTTAAAGAAATTCACAGTCAAGAGTGTAGGTGTATAGCTGGGTACGAAGCCAGGACTACAAACACTGCAAAAACTCTAAGACTGGGTATAGCATAAATGAGACACACAGAAAGGGATATAGAAGTTAGGAGGACAGTGAGTTGGAATTATTTTAAGAGATCCAATACAGATTCATCAAGGAGGGAAACTGCATATGACATGGACTTCAAGGACACGTAGAAGATCCCCTAAGTAGACAGCAGAAAATGAGCCTAAGGTGCCCATAAAAGAGAGAAAGGGGTATGTTTCGAGTAATGCTTCATACTTGTCAGAGTAGAGGGTTCCCTTAGACGAACATGAGAACAACTTTTTGGAATATGAGCTAAGAACATATGTTTGGAACACGAGACCCTGAGTGGTAGGCTAAGGCATTCAGAATTAATGTGGTAAATACAGAGCACACGGAATGATTTTTCAGCAAGAAGATTACAACTACAAAAAATTAATCTGGTGCAGTGCATCCAGATTAGGGATTGTAGCATTGGAGAAATGACACTCACGAACACACACACACACACACACACACACACACAGAGAGAGAGGGAGAGAGACAGAAAAAACAGGTTAAATTTGGACCAGAGGACAGTACAGAATTAAACAGCCGCTTGTTTCAAAGATATGCCATCTAAAGCCAGCGATATAAAGGAGTTTAGAAAGTTCATATGTCAAGAATAGTCAATGAGGGGGAAAGAAAAATCAGTTAACCAGAAGAACACAGTCAGGAAAGAAATTTTAGATGTATTAAAGTATATTCAATGAATCCACCTACGATCATCTTTAAATTTTAATTCCATAGCAGTAGAACTATTGAAAACCAGCGCAGTTGTAATATACATTTGGGCTATAGGCCAGAGGGAAATAAGGCCAATGAATATGCTCTCTCACCCTCCTAAACTCACTGGGGTCAGAAGACACCAAAAAGCCTACTGAAGCACCTCATAATGTCACTCCTTTAATGGCTAGTACAGAATTACTTTCTAAGGACTAAGTCTATCCCTGTGATTTTATTTGCTGAGGCCAAGTGGGCTGAGAGGGCTGCATTAGTTTATCTACTAACCTTATCTATTTCAAAAACAGTGGAAAGGACATAGGTCTGATCAGCATCTCCAAGCATACCATGACATGATGACACAATTCTTGAGATAGGAAAAGTCATTTACCAAAACCAGTGTTTGTGACAGATTCTGGTAAAACTCTTTAGGCCTTCTCAATAACATTACTCATTTGGAGGGTTAATTTTTTTTTAAATTTACTGATATAATCTTAGCTACTCATGTCATCTTTATAAATCCAGTAACCTCTGTGTGCATGCTCATGTGTCAGTGTTTACATACCTTGCCTGTTTTAGGCCTTAGGGTAATGTTCCCGGTCACCCTGCTGTGTATTACTGCAGGCATAAAACAAGTGTGTAAGGAGACTGTTTCTGTTGCTATGGAAATACCATTTAATTTCCTAATTAGTAGGTATATAAATGCAAAACCGTAGCATTCGATTATTTCTAAAGTTTGGCAACCAAGTCTATTATTCATGTCTGAGGACAAACTCCCCATGTTTTCAACATTATATTCAAAGTAAGAATTAAGGACTTAAACTGTCTCATGTTTTAATGCTTATAAATTGTCATACATGAGAGAAATGAAAGAATAAATCACAAAACATACGTAAGTCATTTATTGTTCCCCTCAAGCAAGATCTGTGAACTTATCTATTTACTAATAAATAAAAACTAGTGGTGATATTTGCTGTACAAAAGGATTTTTTAAGTCATAACTTCCCTGATGGTTATAATATACAAAAGGTGGTTATATAATTACAAAACTGGATTTTAGCAATCCATCAGTTAGACAAAGCAAAGCATAACTGACATCTCCTTCTTTCTTCTCCTTCATCAAACTTAGTCTAATTTGGGCTTTGCAATAAGAGTTAAAAATATATATAAATTATACAAATGATACACAAGGTTTTAAGAAGTGGTAAAATTCTTTTTATTAGGTTTTTTTATTACAAAGATGTGGGGTACAATTCAGGGTTAGGTATACAAACATTGATTATGCAGGCACCCTTGTTGATGAGGTATGCCCCTCCCTCCCCTGGCAGTTTCCCTCAACTGCCAATCCCACACCCCTCCCCTGACAGTTTCCCACTATGGCCAATCCCTTAAAAAAAAAAAAAAGAAATTGACTGTTAAAAGTATCTACTAATAATGGTTACCAGGAGGGGAGGATAGGTAGAGATTTGTTAAAGGACACAAAATTACCGCTAATGGGAAGAATACATTCTAAGGTTCTACAGCACTGTAGGATAACTATAGTTAAAAAAATTATTACATATTTTCAAGTAGCTAGAGGAGGCAGTTTTGAATACTTCCAATACAAGAAATGATAAGTGTTTGTGCTGATGAATGTGCTAATTACCTTAATTTGGTCACTATACCTTGCATGTATTGAAATATCACTGTGTACCCCATAAATATGTACAATTATTTTGTATCAATTTTTAAAAAGCATCCACTATATCTTGTTTTACTCTTGCTGAAGGATCCCTGTATCCAGCCTAAAACATCTTTAAAAATACAAATAAAAATCTATTGTCTCTAAAAAAAAAAAAAAGGTAAAATTCTAAAACCCATCTCTTTCCTACCTACTCTAGGAAACTAATTCACCAATGAATTCCCTGGGTACTCCATTGAAAAGAAAATTCACTAAACTTTCCCTTTATATTTCTCACTCTCCTACCTTTCCGCATTCAAGTCTACCAAACAACCCTGAAAACACACAACTTCTCATTTCACTTTGGCAAAGATCAAATGAGACCCACTTCCTACTTAACAAATGCAGTGGGTTCTCTTTAATCTATAGTCTCCCTGATCTCTGCTATCTGGTGATCACCTTTCTCCTCTGGAAACACTGGAAATTTGAGAAACTCATCTTCTCACCTTAGGAGAAACTGAGGAAAACCATCAACCAGTGGGGGTACTTACCTTCCCCTCCTCCATTCCTCCTCACAACTCAGACTGCACACAGACCAACAGTGTGGAAACTAGAAATGGTTGATGAGTAAAGAGATGTGTTTCCTTTTCATTCATAAGCTATTTCTGCTAATTGCATGGCCCATATTAGTAAAACACTTTGTTTCTGCAGGAGATGGGGGGCATAGTATTATCAAGAGATAACAGCTTTTGTTCTCTTTTACTGAAAGCATATTTTACACAAACCACTAAACCCCAAAGAATTACAGTTTAGTTTAGCAAACTTCATTTTTAAAATGTTACCCATGCCAATAATCGATTAGTGTGGTAAGATGAAGAACGTATCTAGAAGGAAAATACTGCTGGCTCAAATATCAGAAATCAGGATGAAGAGAAACCAAACCTAACCTCCCACCACTGAAAGCCTTCTAGGCAGACCACAAAGTGGTCGTGGGGTCATTATTTGGCTGGTGATTTGGCCACCTCCCACTGTCTCTTCTCATCACCAGCTGAGCTCCAGTGGTTACATGACTGCTACAATCTTAGAGCTACTGAGAAGCTACAATCCTAGGCCACAGAGGAGCCCCGGGCTTCAGCCTTCATCTGCCTCTGTCATTTTTTTATCTTGTCTTTCTCCTGCTGGCTGTCCATACCAAAAGTTTGAAGTAACATTTCTCTCTTTCAAGGTTGTGTGTGTGTGTGTGTGTGTGTGTGTGTGTGTGTGTGTGTGCAATTCCACTGGGCTGATTTTCTTGACTTCATTAGCAAATACCTTCATAGGATTATTCACTTCTTTCTCGTTAATTTTATTTCATTTTTTGTCCATTAAGTTTTGGTATTCCCGAAGTTGCAGGCCCCATACTTACAAGGGAGGACACAAAAAACTCCAGAATTATCTTTTGGAAGGTGGCCCCCTTGTAGTACAGGCTTCCGCTATGAGGGAAATGTTCTAGGAACCCATCAGCATCAGTGTATCAGCTAGCATTGTTGAGTGTCATGATTTGGAGAGAAACATCCCAAGTTGTGGAAAACAGGTGACTGACTAGTTCTTCCACATGACAGCGCACCTACCCACACCATACAGAGCGTTCAGTAGTTGACCAAATATGGCATGACCACCATGCCTCATCCTGCCTATTCATCCAATCTCGCCCCAATCAACCTTCTTTGTTTTCCAGATGTAAAAAAGTCTTTAAAATAAAACATTTTGCCCATGTGGAAAAGATGGGGAAAAAATGGCAGAAGCACTAAAAGGCATCAAAATTGATGAGTTCAAAAACTGTTCTGAGCAGTAGGAAAGCATCTAGATAGGTGTGTTGCATCAAATGGCAAGTACTTTGAAGGTGACTTAAACATGTAAGGATACACAACTTTTTATAAATAAGTTTTGTTTCTCGGGGTCTCCCTCTGCATAATGGTTTATGCAACCCACAGGGCACTTCATGTATATCCATAGTTATAACTATCCCCTCATTTTTGCTCCAAAATTTCTCATTTGAATATCAATAGCTCAGAAGTTGAGACCTTATTCAAAAATACCTATTGAAGACTTGCATCTGGAAGTCCTGTAAACTCTTCAAATTTAACACCACCAAAATCAAACATCCGCTTACTCCCAAACTATGCTTCACACCAGGAGAATAAGTGATAACAGTCTGGGTTACCCTTGTCCTTACCTTTGTCCTGACTCTCTCACATCCAGATGGCTCCTATGGCCTCTCATTTCCAAATAATCAGTCTTCTTGTCGCCACCCCTTCCCCCCTCCTCATGTATCATCCCTCCACTAAGCACCCTGGAAACTGCATTTTTCTTGGTCCCTAAATTTACTGTGACATTCCTGCCCTCATGCCTTTTGCTCAACCTGGAAGGCTATTTCTTAATCTGTCTTTATAAGAAACTTCTACATGTTCTGTAAGATCCCATTTAATTATGAATCTTCTTGACATTTTTCTACTTCTGTTTTACTTTTAACACGCCTTCATCATGGCTATCTGTAACTCTGCATATACCTCTCTTCCATGTCATATTCTCAAATTGTTTATTTATGGGCTGGTGTTTCACACCATACGAGGTTTGACAACTAAGTTCGCGAACTCATTCTAGAAAAAGTGCAACACACCTCATAGCTGATTATCCCTATGGTCACCTTCGAAGTACTGCCCTTGGGAAGCTATGCACTGATGCCAGTACCTAGTCCATCCGTCAAAGCAGTTTTTGGAAGTCTTTTTCTGGAATGGCCATCAGAGCTGTCATTGTATTACCCTTGGTTTTCCTTTCAATATTTCCTTTATCTTAGGGTGAAGAAAAACGTCACTGGGGGCCAGATCAGGTGTTCCAATATAGTTATTAGTTTACTGCTAAAATTTCCCTCACGGACAGTGCTGTGTGAGCTGGTGCATTGTTGTAATGCAAGAGCTCCTTCAGGACTATTTTGCACACACCTTTCTCATACCAAAATTTTCAGTTAGGATTTCCCTAACTGTTTCTCTATTGATGTTTATTTGATCTGCTATGTTTCTCACACTCAGTCTATGATTTTGATGCACAATTTGATAAATTGTTGCAATGTTTTCATCGGTTCTGCTCATTACTGGCTGTCCTAACCTCTCTTCATCAGTGACGCTTTCTCTCCACTGAGAAAAATGTTGAATCCATTTGGACACTGCCATTTTTTTCATGGCATTATTCCCATAAACTTAGACTAACATGGCCCTGATTTCACTTCCACTCTTGCCAAGTTTAATAAGAAACGTAATGTTTGTTCGTCGCTCTAATTCAAGCTCCGACATTCTTGTGACAGCACACAAAAACATGCAACAATGATGAATGCCACTCAGCAAGACACCACCACACACTGACAAGAACATAGCTGTGAAACAAGGTTATCAAACCTTATCGAGTTCATACAGTGCTGCTGCATGGTGGCAAGTTCACAAACTTAACTGTCAGATCTCGTATGCCATTAGATATCCTAAGGGTATAAACCATGTCTCACTTATCTTGGTAGCTCAAATTGAGTAACTTACCTAGGAAAGACAATTAAGAAATACCTTCTCTTCTATATTATGGCTAGATGTGAACATGATCATTAGATGCCACTTTCTTTTTTTTTTTTTTTTTTTTGAGTTGGTGTCTCACTCCGTCGCCCAGACTGGAGTGCAGTGGCCGCTCCCGGCCACCGCAGCCTCGACCTGCTGGGCTCCAGCGATCCTTCCACCTCAGCCTTCCGAGTAGCCGGAACTACAGGCGTGCGCTACCATACCCGGCTCATTTTTTTTTTTTTTGATTTATTGTAGAGATGAGGTTTCTGTCTCGAACCCGCGGGCTCAGGCAATCCACTCATCTCAGCCTCCCAAGGCGCGGGATTACAGGCTGAGCCACCGAGCCCGGCTTAGATGCCACATTCAAAGTGAAATATTCATTCTTGTAAGTATAGGAACACAGTACAATTCTATGTTACAATGTCTATTAACTTTAAGCTCATATCTTGCGGAAAAAAAATGATTTTAAATTAAAACAAGGAGTAACTTGTATTTTCCAAATGGGGGGAAAAAAAGTCAAAACCACAAATAATTATTTGATTTGTTTGCCTTACATTATTCGAGAAATAATTCATACGACATGATATGCACCACTTTGAAGTACACATTTCAGTATGTGTTCTATAGTATGTGCAACCAGCACCAGTATCTAATTCCAGAACTTTCATCATCTCAAAAAGCAAACTCATACCACTAACATTCTTTCCCCATTCCTCTCTTCCCCAAATCACTGACAACTACTAGTCTACTTTCTGTCTACATAAATCTTATATAAATTGAATCATACAATATGTGATGTTTTGCATCTGGAAATTTTATATAAACTGAAGCACACAATATGTGATGTTCTGAGTCTGGTTTACTTTATAAAACATTTTTTCAAGGTTCTCCATGCTTTTACATGTACTAGTACTTATTCCTATTTGTAGCTGAATATTACACTATTGTATGAATATACCATATTTTGATGACCCATTCTTCAATTAATAGACATCAGTTTTTTCCACTTTTTGGCTTTAATAAATAATGAAAATGTTTATTAAATATGCCATGAAAATAAATGTACAAACTCTAGTGTGGACCTATGTTTTGTTTACTCTTCAGTATATATCTAAGAATAGAATTGTTGGGTCTAAGGTTATTTTACATTTACCTTTTTGAGGAAATACCAAACTGTTTTCCTAAGTGGCTGTACCATTTAAATTCCCACTATCAGTGTATGAGAATTCCAGTTTCTCCATATTCCTCACCAATATGTGTTACTGATATTCTTTTATTATTATTATTATTATAAAGTTGTGGGGTACGTATTAGGTATACAAACATTGATTATGCAGGTACCCTTGTTGATGAGGTATGCCCCTCCCTGCCAGCAGATTCCTTCAATTGCCAATCCCACCCCTCTTCCCCTGACGGTTTCCCACTACTCCCAATCCCTTTCTTATAGTATTACAATTGTTCAAGGTCCGTTTATGAGTGAGAACATATGGTACTCTGTTCTTTGTTTCTGTGAGAGGTCACTGAGTATGATCGGTTCTAATGCAGCCTCTTCGGAAGACAGTGTGGCGATTTCTGAAAGAACTAGAAATTGACCTTCCATATGACCCAGCAATTCCCCTATTGGAAATATACCTGGAGGAACTCAAATCATTCAACAAAAAAGATACCTGCAC
>CAUYQG010139952.1:0-24880 GCA_963574415.1 Tarsius wallacei | reverse complement strand
TCAAACCGGGGGTGGGTTTTTTTGTGAGATTTATTTTTTTTTTTTTTTTTTTTTTTTTGAGTTGGAGTCTCACTCTGTCACCCAGACTAGAGTGCAGTGGCCGCTTCCGGCCACTGCAGCCTCGACCTGGTAGGCTCCAGTGATCCTTCCGCCTCAGCCTTCCAAGTAGCTGGAACTACAGGCACACACTACCATGCCCAGCTAATTTTTTATTTATTGTAGAGATGAGATCTCTCCAAGTTGCCCAGGTGGGTCTCGAACCCACAGGCTCAGGCAATTCACTCACCTCGGCCTCCCAAAGCACGGGATTATAGGCTGAGCCACCGAGCCCGGGTGAGATTTCAATAAATTTGAATCTTAACAGCTTCCTTGCTTGCTTTCTAGGGTCTTCCTGGTTCCCCCGGCAATGTCGGCCCCACTGGAAAAGAAGGTCCCATGGTAAGGATCCCTCGTGTTCATCGTGTTCTCAAGGACACTTGCTGCACTCTTGGCAAGTGTATTTTGTGGCTGACAAGGAGACATTGAAAGTAACTATCAGACACACATAGCACCTGGGAACACAAAGCGATAGGTTGTAATAACAGAGTCCAGATGAGTGCATGGCTGGGAGCAGTGCTGGGAAGAGAGAACTGTGGCAGGGAAGAGGAGACAGAGTGCGTGGGTATGACTGGAGAACCAGTTGTGTGGGGGACCCTGTTGCGTGGGGGACCGCAGCAGCCTGGGCACACACATGGCCTGCTCAGAAGGGAACACAGACTCACTGGAGCCTTCTGCAAGAAGCTCTATGCCTGTGGAAGAACCTTCTGTTTCCTTCTGCGGCCACGCTGTGAGCATGAGGTTGTGGGATGCTGTTCCAAGTCCACATTGAGTCAACTGTGTTTTCAGGGACTCCCTGGGATCGATGGCAGGCCTGGAGCCATCGGCCCAGCCGGAGCCAGAGGAGAGCCGGGCAACATTGGATTCCCAGGACCCAAAGGCCCCACTGTAAGTCACCATGCCCTCCCTGCCCCCACACTTGCTGGCCATAGTTCACCAAGCCTCCATGTTTCCCTCTCACCTTCAGTCCGGGTGGCCTCCTGGGGCCCATCCACACAGGAGAATGGCAGACCCCTTGCCATGTGAAAAGTGTACCCCAGTGCATCTTTGCACACCTCCTGAAAGTCCCCTCCCAAAGCCAGCCTCAGCAGACACAGGCTCCTCATTGTGCCTGGATCCAATGGTGATAGTTCCGCCTTAGATGTCACAGTCTCAGAAAACACAAAAGCAAGCTAGAAATCAATGTTTAAAAATCACTCAATGTGTCAAGCTGGTTTTTGTTTTGTTTTTAATGTTTATTCTAGGGCGAACCTGGCAAAGGCGGTGACAGAGGACATCCTGGTCTCGCTGGAGCTCGGGTAGGTGCTGACTTCCTTACGGGCTGTTCACACAGGATTCACCCAGGAGACCCAAGTTTTTCAGGCCATCTGGTGTCATTCTGTCACTTTCTTTCCAAGATGGCATCCCCAAGGGTCCTTTTATCATCATGAAATGTCTTTTTTTCCTTTAGTCAAACTTACAAGGCAGTGATCAATAACAAATCAGAATATGTGCTAAGTCAAAAATACTTAAAGATGCCTCACTTGGCTTGTATTTCATTTACCTTGTGATTGAAAGGGAATAAACAAGCAGCAGCAGCCTTTGCCTTTGTAAATTGCCTGTCCTCCGTGGGCTTCCCTAACCCACATCTAAAGTTGGCGGGCAGTAGTGGGACTTTGGAGGAACCACAGTGAGTTTAATTCTCACTACAATGACTGCTTGTTCTAAGGAAGTAATGCATAAGACTTTGGGGCATCTTAAACTACCTGGCTTTCAGGCAACCATTAGCCTTTCTGTTAAACATTTTCAGGGTGCCCCCGGTCCTGATGGGAACAACGGTGCTCAGGGACCCCCTGGACCACAGGTGAGCATGTCTCCACTCCCAGCCTTTCTGCACTAGAATTCATTTCATTCCTGAAGATGACCATCTCCAGACATCACACAGCAAGGCAACGTGGTGGCACACGTCACCATTCATGCTGTCTCCTCTGTCACTTCCAGGGTGTCCAAGGCGGCAAAGGTGAACAGGGTCCCGCTGGTCCTCCAGGCTTCCAGGTGAGTTGACTCATGCAGGCACGGTGCTGCCTCAGTCCAGACTGTTCAGCTGTAAATCACTGCATCACCACCCCCATCACAGAGAGCAGGATTTCAGAGTGGAAGCAAAGAAAGATTTTTTTCCAAAACAAACTTCTGTGTGATGCTCTGATAACATATATTCATGTGCATTGGTGTTTGGAAGAACCCACCCCCATGCCCAGCTGTGAACAGGTCTCCTAAACACAGCCAAGGGATTGAGATTTGTGTTTCTTTTCACTTAGGGTCTGCCTGGCCCTGCGGGTACAGCTGGTGAAGCTGGGAAACCAGGAGAAAGGGTGAGGATGAGTAGCCGTCCATTCCCCTAAACTTGACAATGCCCTCCTGCTTAGCCCCCCATTGCAGTGCAAATTATTATTTGCAAAAGGAAATTTCATATGTGCACATTGGTGTTCTTCATGTTTGTGCAGATGGAGACAAGCTAATTAGTTGAACTTTAGTTCAAATGATTTTGTTTCATGGATTTAACAAAACACGGCATTATGAGCAAAACCTATCAATGAACACTTCATTTAATAGCCTGACTTTTTGTTTTGTTCTTGGTAATGTTAAAATACAAATTATTTCCTTCCCCATAGCAAAAAATTAAATGCACTGATTTTCCATCAAACTAGATCCTGAAAAATTGCTTTTAATGTTGTTCTTGGCATTCAGACATGACACTGCTATCCACAATCAGAGCATGAGTTCTGAGTCATTTTCTCTGTAATTGTGATGAATGTGCCTCAATTTAGTTCCATTCTGTGGCCTGGTCTCCTTTGTCAACAGTGGGGCACAGCAAGGAGACAGCTGGTCAGTAATAAAAGAGATACACTTGGGTGTACAATTAACTAGGTAATATACAGAATATGATAATTTCCATTAAGAAGGCAGTCTGTCATACTGCTAAAAATAGGCCATAGCTGATGTTGTTCATTGTTACTTATCATATTCTCGAGGGAGATGGTCTGTTTTGTCCCTTTTTTAAAAGCCATAAACTAAATAATGGTAACACGTCTTTTGATACCAGACTCTAGGTTAGAGACATCTGTGATACTAGTGGAATTCTCTCTTTCTGTATCTTCTCATATGAAAGTTCTGTGTCCTATTTAGCCTGTGTACTTGTGTAGGTAGAACCAGCTGTATCTCACTCCAGAATCTTAATCATAAGTGAATGTAGAGATCATGCATGAATACCATGCCTCACTTATTCTCATGTTTTGCCTAGGGACTCCCTGGCGAATTTGGTCTCCCTGGTCCCGCTGGTGCAAGAGTAAGTGTCACTTAACTCACTTTTAGAAATGCTCGCCAATGTGTTTTTAAAAGAAAGACTGCTTCCCCTGAAAGCAGTCTTGCAATGATGACCCTGCAATAAGTTCCTGATGCTCTTCCATAGTCCAATGTAGTCTGTAGAAAGCGTTTGATTGCTAAATGGATCGTAGACTTTCTTGTTTGGTTGTTTCTATTTTCTGTTCAATAATTCCATGAGAAACACAAATGAATGGATGTATGTATTGTAGTCAGTGAGTTATATAAAGACTGTCCTTAGGACAATGTTTCAACTTGAGCCAAGGAAAAGTGACATCTTAACTGAGATTTAAAGCTGATTTTTGCAATGTGTGTTGATGTTCAAAGTCTAAAACAGAACTCGTGAGTCTGATCTTACAAAGAAAAACAAATAAATGCATTTAAGTTTGTCTCTGGGTGTTAGCATCACTGAAATGGTTCATTTGCTCATGAAGTATTTCATTATGTTGCCAGATACTTTCCATATATCTAGGAAGTCCAAACAAAGTTAGTGTCAAAAAACCACATGCCATAGAACCAAGTTTATAGTAAGGCCCTTTGAGGCAGTTGTGAATGTATGTGATAAATATTCTGGGCCATAGAATGATACACTGTAGTGATAGTTAGATGTAGATTGAGAGATACTGAGAGATAGACACAGATATATATACATATATATATATATAGATATATATATATATGAACATACACATATATAAACACAATGACACACATATGCATAAATATCCTCTATTACATATTATCACTGTGACTCCATTATTACATGCACTTATAAAAGGGGACATAGGATGGGGGCATCCACTCTTACCTACACCTGGCATTGCTATTCAACTAAAACACAATCTTTTCTTTTGAATACTGTGCACAGCCAGCATCTGTTTTTACCTATAGAACTATCACAGAAACGACCCCCAAAAAGAGGGAGACATGAATCCCAAAGGATGAATGTTACATGCAGAAGAGCAGATTTTGGAGATGTAGGTGCAAAATATTCGAGCTGGATGAGTCTTTAGAGATTAGCTCATCCTGTCTCCTCATTTTACTCATGAAGAAATTGAGGACAAAAGAAATGCTACCTTGCTGACAAATGATCGAGCTAGGGCCCAAAAGCTGAACAGGTGTGAGCTTGGTGTGTAAAGCAGCATCTCTGAAGGAACGAGTGGTGTGACACTTCTAATCATTTTCATAGGGGGAACGTGGCCCCCCAGGTGAGAGCGGTGGCGCTGGTCCTACTGGTCCCATTGGCAGCCGAGGTCCATCTGGACCCCCTGGGCCTGATGGAAACAAGGTAAAGCTTTATGTTTTAGTCCATGCCGGTTTGCCCAGTCTACCCCAAGATGAAGAGACCCTTCGTACTAGAAGAGGAATTGTTTTCATATTTTTATTTACTTCCAGTTCTCTGAGGATTCCCCCTCAGCAAACAGCAATCTGATTCCAGTGGACCGGAATTATTTAAAACAAACTGAAAAATTGTGGGGGAGAGTTCACTGTCTCACAAACATGAATTAGTGTGGATTCTCACCCTTTTCTTGTCACGTGATTTTTGCTTTTGTTTTCATCTAGAAACATCATTTACATTTCAACGTTATTTTTAAAGGACAAACTTTTACCTTCTCAACATCTCACCCCATTGAGTAAACTTTCAAAAAGTAGTCTCAATTTTTAAGATAATTTATGATGATGAAAATTGACTGGACATTACATTCACCCCAAAAATATATGAGTCTGAAAACTTGTGCTCCAAAAGAGAATCTGTGGTTGAGATTTTAAAATAGCCTTGGGCCATCCACCTTGGAGGCGCCTGATCTCCTCTGATCTCAAAAGCTAAGTGGGTGGGACCTGGTTAGCACTTGGATGGGAAATTTTAAAATAGATGGGAGTTATTTGCCTCTGAAAAACCAATTACTTTAACCGCAATAAGAAAGAGGGCAACTCACATCTGATTCTTCACGTTAAAGAAAAAGAGTAAAGCTTAGTTATAAATAGCTATTTTAATCTTTGGAAAGATATTCTCAGGGAAAAGATATACACAAGGCAAGAGGAAGAGGGGAGATAAAGACAATGTGACTCCATGAAGGACTTTCAGAGGGCTCTGTTTGTCTCAGAAGCTGGTCCACAGGTTTTAAGGACATGCAATTGCAGGGTTTTATATAGAAATGGAGGCGAAAGTCTCTGCTGTTGAGATTGAAACGTGAGCGTCTCTCTGTGGATGAGGCCTCTTATTCCTGTCTGTGCTTGGAGACTCATTCTTGGAGCGAGTCTGTGGTCAGCACTTCCATCCTTCCCATTGTGCCGACCTCTTCTCCATGCTTTCCTGAGGCGCGTTGGAGTGAGCCCTGGGCGGATCCACTGCCACCCAACTCTCGCTCCCTGGAATCTCCAGTCACCCTTGCTGTGGCATCCTCTCTGGGGTGTTGCCCCTCTTTCAATACCCTTGTTTGTGTTTCTAAGCCATCAGGAGTGCTGTTTTCATGTTTAAGCTGGAATACTTCAAGAGCTTGCTTCTTCACTCTTCTTGCTCTGCTGAAATAACTGATGTCACGTGTGTTTGATTCCAGGGTGAGCCTGGTGCAGTCGGCGCTCCGGGCACTGCTGGAGCGTCTGGTCCTGGCGGCCTCCCAGGAGAGAGGGGTGCTGGTGGCATACCTGGAGGCAAGGGAGAAAAGGTAACTCTCAGCCCTGGGCCTTGATGTGTTGTTGGGGAACCCCAGCCCGAGCTTATGGTTCCAGGCCGGTGGTCTGGTAGCATTCTGATCTCTGTCCACACACTTTCCCCTGCCACCTAGCACCTACACATTTCTGCATTCACTAATCTGGCAAAATTCCCTGCTGCCATGGACTTTCACGCAAACAGATGGTGTTGAGTAATACATGAGGCTCATTTTAATGCCACTAACAATAATGCTTCATCCCGCCCTAATTAATGGGAAGAAGCCATACTGAACAGCTGTCACCCGTGCTGCTGTGTTTAGTTATGCCGAAAGAGCGACTGGGCTCAGAAGCCCATTGTGATGTTGCCTTGTAATTCCATCCACATGAATTTGTACCTTGATTGTGCTTCAGGAGGGTGTACAGAAATTAGATAAGAATATTTAATAATCATCTGGAAAGAACTTGAATTATTTATTTTTATTTTTCCCTCTACTAACATCCTATAGAATGGTAAGGAATTGAGACATTACTAAAAATCTTGAAGGTATGATACCTATTAAAAAAAGCTATTATTAATTTTGATTTAAACATTTTGTCAGAAAACAAAAAAAAATTGCTCTTGCTTTATTCTTTCAGGGTGAACCTGGTCTCAGAGGTGAAATTGGTAACCCTGGCAGAGATGGTGCTCGTGTAAGTAGAATTTTGTTTGTATATTTGTTTGGACTATTTAGATTTTCTTTTTCAACATTTCACTTCACTTGAATAGAGAAGTTTTCCAAACTAGAACTATTAAAAAAGAATTCAAGTTTAATAAAATGGCATTTCATTCCTTCCTGGATCTGTGACTAATAATATCATTGTACATGTTCCAGAAAAAAAAAAATGGAATAAGACTTACCCTTTGAAAATCCTCTCCTGAATGTTCTGCCTTCCCTGGTGTTAACTACCAACCACAAACTGAAGACCCAAGCCTCTAGGGTTAACAGGACATTAAATGGTGGTTTTAAGTGGTAAGAGGGCTTTTAAGAACCAGCAATCATTTTCTTACATTTTAAGAAACCAGACCCTCTGACTAGGTCCTGTAGTTCGTTATTCAAATGTATGTCCTAGAAATGTGTCACTCAAAGAGCAGTCCAAGGAGTCGCTATGGACACCAGGAAGATGCCAGAGACAACTCCTTGAAAGTGGCATCACCCTACAGGTGTCAGGTCCTGCCTCTTCCAGGCCACAGCTGGTACCAGGGCTTTTCTCACTCTCCCTGGGAGCTGACTTGCTGCAGCACACTTGTTACTGTCCTTCCTCCGAGTCACACAGTTCTAACAGGTTCAAACAAGGCCACTCATCTTTGCTCTCCAGGGAAGGTCACAAGAGCAGAGCATTAAAGTCTCCCACATTTTGAACCTGCCCTTGACTTACTCCTGGGGTACTCTCCTCCTGAGAGTGGTCTCTGGTGGTCTTGATCATGGGAACTGAAGCACATCTGTTCTCCAACCAGAGCCTGCAGTAAAAGCACTCAGTCACTGTGTAGGCAGGGAGCAACAAGGATCCCTCTGGATGGCATGAGTGGTGTTAATCTGACATGTTTCCCTTTTGGTCCTAGGGTGCTCCTGGTGCTATGGGTGCCCCTGGTCCTGCTGGAGCCTCAGGTGACCGGGTAAGCCATGCCTTTGCACTGAACCGTGGCAGCAGCCACAGCTTCCTGCCTGCTTTTGTCCCAGAGAGCCCCAGCGATGCATTTTTATGATTCGATATAAAACCCACTTCTTTGAAAACCTAGCTGCGGGGACAGGGTAGCAGGAAACAAACACCATGAGTTTAACTTTAAGTTTTCCTTCCTATGGCCATTCTAGCTTTCTGCTCTACATTCTGGTCCTCATCAGTTATTGTAAAGTCTTTCCCTGCCCATTGACAATATCTGAATGCACTGAGCCTTCCCAAAACCTTCGGCTGTTAACAAAAAAAATCAAAATACATAGTGTGCCCATTTCACATTAGATAGTCCACTTAAAATAGATCTTGTTTATTGCATTGCAAAGATTGCAGCAGATAGAGCAACCTTGTGTCCACCTGAAAGTTAGAATGTCCTCCTCCTGGTGTTGTGGACACTGACTTATAGTGGTGTTGCGAGTGTCCAACCAAGATCTTGTACCCCGAAGTGAATACAGCATGGAGTAGGGTATGCCCCACTCTGTGAGGTATGCGTGTGTCTCCCTGGGTGACTATGGCCCCTGCATCCCCTGCTGTCCACCACTCCCCTCCCACTCCTCCAAGCGTGAGTGAGACAGAGAGCTGACTCCTCCTTCGTCCCATTGCAGGGTGAGGCTGGTGCTGCTGGTCCTGCCGGTCCTGCTGGTCCCCGGGGCAGCCCTGTAAGTAGCAACCTGGGTGCTCTGACATCACTCATCACCACGGGTAGATGTCCACAGGCCCAGCATTGTACCCCACTTAAACCCCTTCTTCCTCCAGGGTGAGCGTGGTGAGGTGGGTCCTGCCGGCCCCAACGGATTTGCTGGTCCTGCTGTGAGTATCCTTCTGAGGCTGATCTGGAGGCATTCCAAGCTGGGGAGGGGAGTAGTCAGAATACCAGAACCACAGCGGTTTCCTCCCCACAGGGCGCTGCTGGGCAGCCTGGTGCCAAAGGAGAGAGAGGTGCCAAGGGACCCAAGGGTGAGAATGGAGTTGTGGGCCCCACCGGCGCCGTCGGAGCTGCTGGCCCATCTGTAAGTTGAGTTCACGAGTGGTGGACACACCTGTGTGTCGCCCATGGGTTGGAACTAAACACAGTTTAGCCTAGTGCCTGCTCTCTACCAGGGAGTATCTAAAAGAAGAGCTAACACTTAACAGTATATCACAGCTTCGTAAATAGTGTCTTGTTTTAATTCCTGATAACCCCATAAGGGTGGTGATATTGATATAAGAACATAAGTTCACATGACTCAGGCAATCATTTTTATTTCTGAAACTTTTTCTAAGAGATTGAGAATAACCCCTTGAAGAAAAGAGTAACATGTACAAGGGTTGGTTTGTCATGAGATCCCACCTTTTTGTTTGGGTTTAGGGTCCAAATGGCCCCCCTGGTCCTGCTGGAGGTCGCGGTGATGGAGGCCCCCCTGTGAGTATCTACCATGGGTTCTGACCGCTTTTCTTTCTTCAGATTCTATTAGGGACAATTTGAAAGGTCTGACATTTTTGGTAAATTTGGACTGTCGTGAGGAAATTCCTGAGGTTCAAGTTCATTCTCTTCAGAGCAATTCTGATATTGGTATTAACTTAAACCCAACTGGAACTCAGTGTCGTGCACGTTGCTACTGCCTCACTTAAGATAACTAAGGTGAACCTGGGCAGTGTAACGGTGAAGTGGGGAAAATATCTCCTTGGTGCCTTTATCCCTGTGTAGATGCCCCCTTTTGCCCAGCCATGCCCTTCCCTTTGCAGCCAGTGCTGTCACTCCGCCGGGCTGTCTGTTGTGCCTTTTTCTGCAGACACCATTCCTTATTAGTTCCCAGTCCCCTAGAACCCGGCCAGGTGGTGGAGACACACATTAATGCAGACACAAACGACATAGTGTCTTGTCTTGCCCTGACAACCATTAGCGTTTCAAAATGGACCATCAAAGCCTTCAAACAGAACACAGGCATTGCAGCTGGAGCATGCTGGGAGGGAAGATGCGTGGAGAGGGAAGGCCTCCAGGGCCCTGCCTGATTGTCCCCTTATAAAACTGCCTACTTTCTACTCCTTGGTGCCTCCCTGGTCACGTGTACTGAAATTCCCATTTATCCAAATGCCTGTAGTTGGTGCTGACTGTGGAACTATAATGTGTTTGGTTCTTAGGGTATGACTGGATTCCCTGGTGCTGGTGGCCGGACTGGTCCCCCGGGACCCTCTGTAAGTAAATCACTCCAAACACAAGTCTTCAGTTATGCTACCAAAAGGCCTGGCCCCTGACAGGAAACGGGTCAACTCCCTTCAAGAGTTTTGTGAACGTCTTTAGGAAAACACATCACTAATATTCGCTATCACTTTCAGGTCTGAAATCAGTTTTTCTAAACCATTAAGGCAAAACCATCACAAATTATGTTTTATAATATCATTGTAAGAGGCTTTTATTCATGCAAACACCATCCTCCACTTAGGGACATGGTCTGTTTGTTTATTAAAAATAAAAAGCAGAACCGTTTGGTCACATATCAGATATTTATATATCTAATTACCCTTTATGGCTAACATTCTGCCTCTGCTGTTAAGGTATAATTGTTCTTGAATTTAAAGGTGGTTTGGCCTCGAATTTAATTCTGATTCAGACTCTCTTGTCAGGACTCAAGAGAATTCAATTAATGACCAAGGATTAAGTCTTCCAGTTAAGGTTTCGAGGGAAAAAAATAGCAAAGATGTTGATTTCTTGGAATCCTTTTACAGGTTCATAACAGAAAAACCCTCATCCCCTGTGGACTTTTAATTAAACCTCATAGGGAAGCATCTGTGATTCCTCAATTATGAACAAAATGCCAGTATGGGCTTTCTTTAAAAAAAAAAAAAAAGGTGACAGAGTCCTCCAAAACCCAAAGTCCCGTGTGTTGATGACTAGTTCATAACTATACACAATTCTGATTCCAACATGCTGGGTACCGGGGGCACAATGTTGTTCTTCCTCACAGAAATATGTCATAGACTCTGGCTCTACTCTTTGCTTAGTCACAACCTCAGGAGAAAGAAGACAGGAGTGACTTCTTTCCACAAGAGTGTGAAAAACTCCAAACACGTCCCCCAGGAGATGGTTTTGTGGCATCAAGCTGTTTGCCTCTTAATCTCTGCTGCCCTTTTCCGGGTCCCAGATGATTAACAGAAAGTAAGTAACCTTGTTCATTTGTCCATAGGGTATTTCTGGTCCTCCTGGTCCCCCTGGTCCTGCTGGAAAAGAAGGGCTCCGTGGTCCTCGTGGTGACCAGGGTCCAGTTGGCCGAACTGGAGAAACTGGTGCTTCCGGTCCCCCTGGCTTTGCTGGAGAGAAAGGTCCCTCTGGAGAGGCTGGTGCTGCTGTAAGTGACTTCAAGATTCTCTTTCTTAAGACTTTATGCTGAGTCAAAACAATGCCCCTGCAAAAGTCTCCACCTGCTGTATATCTCTTGATGAGTATTGCAGGCTCTCAGGTAGAACCCGGTTGAGCCAAGAACTTTGTCCCACACACACAGAGGTACTGCGGCCTCTGCAGAGGCTCAGAGCACCTGACAGGCATGGTGACCAATGTGGGACTCTGTTGGCCACAGTGACCCTTGAGGCTGTGGGGACACTGTGCTGGTACCAGGACTGGGACAGAATCCCATTGCTGCAGCCATCTTCCTGCACATGGATCCATCTCAATAAACTACTGATTCCTCAAACTTGGCATCTGTGCTACCCTGAAAGGTGCCTTTATTAGACCTTGGAGGCCGAAGTCAAAATGTGTCTCCTTTGATACACAGATTTCCTTTTTTTTGGATGCACACCCAGCAGTGAGGTTGCTGGCTCATATGGCAGACCTATCTTTAGCTTTTTGATGCACAACTATCGTGTATTCATAATCATTTAAAAAAATGTTTAATGTGCCTCTCTGCATAGGTTCTGTAAAAACTCTATTCTACTATCCCCGAGTGGCTTTATTAACCCCAGCAACATATTTGTGAATGTTGTACCATATGTCTCAAGGACAAACCAGGTACAAGAATGGACACATGCCAAGATGTGAACTCACTGTCATCACTAGAGAAAAGATAACCAAGGATGTGTCCTACTAGCGGGAGATTGCTGGCCTTTTTCTGAGCTGAATACAGTTCATTCCCACAATCCTCAAGCCAACTGGTGTTATCACCAGGGTCTCCGTCGTGATACTCAGTGTTTGTTCTCTTGTTTAGGGACCTCCTGGCACTCCAGGTCCTCAGGGTCTTCTTGGCGCTCCTGGTATCTTGGGTCTCCCTGGCTCCAGAGGTGAACGTGGTCTGCCTGGTGTTGCCGGTGCTTTGGTGAGTGTTTGACACCATTCTGATTTCCATTAACATCATAAAAGAGTGTAAAAGCTGCCACTTCAAATGTGACAGATTGATCACTGAATAACTCCACTTAAGACTTGTATTCATGGCATTTTCTTTGTACAGATCACATGTCACTTATCTCCGAAGCCTTAATACCACCTTACTTAGACACACACTGTAAAGACACAGCCTAACATTATGCAGAATGACTTTTGTTCTTTCTACACACTTGAGAACGACATAAGCTCTAATTGCATTTACTCCTCTGCAATATGAAACACTAACATCACCGACCATGTCGGAAGGATGGAACTCTGGAAGTTCTGAATCATTCCATTAAGCCTCTTACATGACAGCACCTAGGAGCTGTCTCATCTCCATAAACTCTGTTGTCTTTATGAATTCATTTCATCTGGGCCACTGGCTGAAAGCAGGCTCTCTCTCCCATCATTATGTTGTGCTGACCCTCTTGGGGGGGCGGGGAGGTGAGGATGACACTGGTAGAACTTCTCACCATCTTGTAGCCCACTCACATTCTGTGTACCTTCTTTCCTGACCAGGGTTGACTTTGGAGGGTGAGACCAGCCTTCCATCCAGTGAGAGGGTGTTGCTTTGTCTTCTCTGCCTCTTTAGGGTGAACCTGGTCCTCTTGGCATCTCTGGTCCCCCTGGGGCTCGTGGTCCCCCTGGTGCTGTGGGAAGTCCTGGAGTCAATGGTGCCCCTGGGGAAGCTGGTCGTGATGTGAGTCCAACCCTGGGTTTGTGATATAGAAACGAATAGGATTTCACCTTGTATGTTTGTGTCCTGAGCTGAGATGCTCTCGTCCCAAGTTTCTGAGCAAGATGGTCTGTTTGCCCATAATGTCTACACCTAGTATTGAAAATATGAGAAGTGTGTAGGCTAAGGAACAGGCTTTTCACTAGCACATTTCAAAATTGGGCCCAAATATTAAAACCCCTCTAAAAAATATCTAGGTGGGCAAGTTCTTGTTCCCAGTTTTTAATAGTCTGAGGGTTTGGCAGTTCACGCCTGTAAACCCAGACTTAGGGAGGCCAAAGCGAAAGGATCACATGAGCCCAGGAGTTCAAGACCAGCCTAGGCCACATAGACCCCCATCTCTACAAAAATCAAAGAAGTAGCCAGGCTTGGTGGCACCTATAGTCCCAGCTACTCGAGAGGCTAAGCCAGAAGGATCACCTGAGCCTAGGAGGGCGAGGCTTCAGTGAGCCATGATTGTACTGCTCCCCTCCAGTCTGGGTGACAGAGTGAGATCCCCAACTCAAAAAAAAAAAGAGGACTCACTACTGAGCACTGGAAATGGTGAGACAGAGTAGCCAAAATGTAGGGGCTGGTGGTAGCAACACCCCACCAAGAGCCATGGTGTCTTTACAGGGTAACCCTGGGAATGACGGTGCCCCAGGTCGCGATGGTTTACCTGGACACAAGGTCAGTGCCCTTTTCATCCCTCACTCATTCAAAATTGATTACAACAGATACCAGATCGAGACTGAACTTCCCTCTGCCTTTGGTAGGGAGAGCGTGGTTACCCTGGCAACATCGGCCCTGTTGGCGCAGCTGGAGCCCCCGGTCCTCATGGCCCTGTGGGTCCCGCTGGCAAACATGGAAACCGTGGCGAGCCTGTGAGTTTGTCAACCCCAGGTCCTTGGTATCATCACCCTCGGGGCCTCTCTGTGCCTCCCCACGCATGGGGATCATGCAGGATGGGGATGGGGTTTCTGAGGCTTGGCTCATGAGTGTCTCTCCATCTGCAGGGTCCTGCTGGTTCCGTTGGTCCCACCGGTGCTGCTGGTCCAAGAGGTCCTAGTGTATGTATATGGTGAAGGCTTCCTTACAGCATTCAGGGCAAGTCAGCCCAAAGTGTCCCCTGAGAAAATAAACAGTTCATAAGCTAGACTTCCTTTCGTTAAGACATTTTAGTCCATGATGAGGCTTGATACCAAGAACCTCATCTAACATAAATCTTTTCTGCTTGCTTACATTGGATAATTATCAGGATCTAGCCACTTTACAGAAAGCTCAGCTAACACAGGAGATATGAGAGCCTAGCTAGCCCTTCGCACGTCTTGAGTCACCTTTGTAGACAGATAAAGCCATATTTGTGGAGAAGTGACTGTCATTTTTTAAAACAAGATAAAAAGTCCTATCCATTCTTCCTTTTTTTACAGGGCGCACAAGGCGCTCGAGGTGACAAGGGTGAAGGTGGTGACAAGGGGCCCAGAGGTGTCCCTGGCCTGAAGGGACACGTCGGCTTGCTGGGTCTTCCTGGTCTCGCTGTGAGTAAAGTGTGGTCATTCCCCTGCATGCAACCTGGTGGCTTATAGCTCCCCAGGGTCTTCTTGCTGCACTCAGGCAGCCCCCATCGAACCAGCCCCCTCCCCCTCTCGGAGATAATGCCATTCCATCCAACACGGAAAGGTACGGGCAAAGGGAGAGGGAAATATCCATATATTAAAGTCTCCTGGCAACAATGTCCTTCAACCCCACTTCAAATAAATGTAATTAGACGAATGACTAATATTGCGCTGCTAAAATAGCTGGTGAGAAAAATAATTGAATATAATAGACATAATGGAGGAAAGAGCCCCACTTACATCCCCAGTGTTCTCAATCCAGTGTCTGTTGAAACTAAAGTTTTCCATTCGATTGGAAAAAAAGAAATCTGTCTCTTGATATGTGCTCTGAAAGCATGATTTTTCTGTTCTCTCTTTAAAGGGTCAACACGGCGATCAAGGCTCTCCTGGCCCTGTGGGTCCTGCTGGTCCTAGGGTAGGTGAACCTCAGAGATGCCTCACCTCTGAGATTGAGGCTTAGGTGGGCTGCAGGCGTGGGCTTCCCCAGCTCAGTGCTCTGGTGTCCTCCTTCCTCAGGGTCCTGCCGGCCCTTCAGGCCCTCCTGGAAAAGATGGCCGCAGTGGACACCCCGGTACAGTTGGACCTGCTGGCATTCGTGGGCAGCAGGGTCACCAAGGTCCCGCTGTGAGTATGATTTGGAGAAGCAATAAAGAATACCACTGACCTAAGGAATGTTTTCTTTAAACTAAAGCAGGGCAGTCATAGCAACACATTAAAGGAGCTCCTACTTCAGTCCGTTCCCTAGAATATCTGAAGGCAGTCTGTATGCGGTGGGCCTTGTAAGCCCATCCCTGCGAGTGTGCCTGGGAGTGAGTTATATATTTCCATGGGCCTGATTCTGTTTTCCTGTTCGAACACGCTTTTGTGGAAAGCTCAGCTGCAGACCTGCGGCCTAGATGCCTCTCACTGCCACCAAACACAAAGTCTGTCTCTCCCCTTCCCCTCCACAGGGTCCTGCCGGCCCTCCTGGACCTCCTGGGCCTCCTGGTGTGAGTGGTGGTGGCTATGACTTCGGTTACGATGGAGATTTCTACAGGGCTGACCAGCCTCGCTCACCACCTTCCCTCAGACCCAAAGATTATGAAGTTGACGCTACTCTGAAGTCTCTCAACAACCAGATTGAGACCCTTCTTACCCCTGAAGGCTCTAGGAAGAATCCAGCTCGCACTTGCCGTGACTTGCGTCTCAGCCACCCAGAGTGGAGCAGTGGTAGGTCAAGGCATCTAAGCCAGACTGACCCTTCACACAAACCGAGCTTCTCGAGACCAGCTTCCACTGACATTTAACGTGAACATGTGTTGGGGCAAAAGTTACAGTGTGTGAAATGGTACCCAACTAACGAAGCATCCCTCCCAACTAGCACCCAGCCTCGAGTTCCTCTTAATTCATACTTTTGCCCTGTTCGTGGTAGTCAGTATCCTGATTTGACTGCTCATGGATGAGAAGAAGAACTATCTAATCTTGAAGATAGCCACACTTTTCCTGTTAAATGTGGGGTAGACAATGTAATAGCATAATCAAAAATGGGAGTTCACATCTTGGTCTTGCAGTTATTAGAGTATTCTGGTGAACGAGCTGTTTTGTAATCTGGGTCTTGTTTCCTTCAAAGGTTACTACTGGATTGACCCTAACCAAGGATGCACTATGGATGCCATCAAAGTATACTGTGACTTCTCTACTGGTGAAACATGCATCCAGGCCCAGCCTGAGAGCGTCTCGGCCAAGAACTGGTACAGGAATGCCAAAGTCAAGAAGCATGTCTGGTTAGGAGAGACCATCAATGGTGGCAGCCAGGTGAGGAATCCTACATAGTCTCCTACTAAGCCATATTTTTTTAGGTTGTTTGTTAATGATCTGTATTTGAATCCCTTCCCGAAAGGGGCTTCCTGGAAGAACCTGCTCTTTTCTTGGGTTCCAGTTTTGTCCTAGCTTACACATTAGAAGATGGATTAATGGGATACATCCATATAGTCCAAAGTCATTATTCAAGTTTGACTTAATTGATAGTCATTGGAGAAGCTGATTGATGTCATTTAGTGTGAAGGAGCACTGACCAGCACACAACCCACACTCAAGCATATGCATTGCAGAATGTGATTGGCTTCTCTGATTATTTAGTCTAATCTTTTCCCCAACTTTACTGAATGCCTACAAAATTATAAAAATAGAAGGGTGTCCAAATGTCTACCTCCTTGCTCTGTTATTCTAAAGAAGAAACATGTGCACAGAGGCTTAGCTGAAACAGATACCCTTTTTAGATGAACTTTCCTCAGCCTAGTAGGCCTTATGTTGGTCTAGGTAACTGATGCTTCACAGACAAGTGAATTGAACTTTCTTAGAAAGGACCTTTTTCCTAAGGCTTGTGTCTGTGTTTATTGTTTCTTCCTGTACCAATTTTTTTTCTTAATTTGGCTCTTACTGCCTGAGTCCGTCTCCACATACTGAAGTTTCGTCTTATTCTCTGTAGTTCGAATACAATGTGGAGGGCGTGAGCTCCAAGGAGATGGCCACCCAGCTTGCCTTCATGCGCCTACTGGCCAATCATGCCTCCCAGAATGTCACCTACCACTGCAAGAATAGCATCGCATACCTGGACGAGGAGACGGGCAACCTGAAGAAGGCTGTCATTCTGCAGGGATCCAACGATGTCGAGCTCGTTGCCGAGGGCAACAGCAGGTTCGCCTACACTGTCCTTGTGGATGGCTGCTCTGTAAGTAATAGTGAAACCCAGGAATGCCGTTACTGTGGGATGGGGTGGGGGACCATCAAATGCACAGAAGAAAAAAAGACCATGTCTACCTTTTTTCATAATATATCTATTTAATTCAGATGGTAAGCTCAGAGTATGCTCATCTGACAGTGCCTTTTGAAATGCTGAAATGCTCACTATGTCTGTGCCTAGGGTGCATTTTTTCCTTTAACTGAGTCTCTTGAATGTTGTTGTATGCCCAGAATTTAAACTTTCTTGAGGTTTAAATGGCCTAACCTGTGATTTATAGTCATATGTATTTTATTTCATTTGTTAGTATGCCCTACAATTAACTCTTAATGCTTTCTCTACAATGTCACAGATGGAAGAGAGAGTGAAAGGCAGTGATAGTAACGCTGCATACCCGCCTTACTCCCCTCCCAAACACACACATCAGTCTTAAGAATGACACGGTAGAAATAAGTCGCTTGGAAAGTGTGCTGAAATGCTTTTTTAAATTGAGACCGATAGGGAACCAGCCCCCTAAAAATACCCTTGATTCTGCTGTTTCAAACATGAGCTTGTCGGCCTGGGGCACACGTGTTCAGAGCAACAGACAAACCAGAGCATGGTTCTTCTGGCATCTATGGTTCAGATGTTGTCAGATTCAGAAATAGTGCTGCTTTATGTATCTTTTTCTTCTCTTTTTAAACAGAAAAAGACCAATGAATGGGGAAAGACAATCATCGAATACAAAACAAACAAGCCATCTCGCCTGCCCTTCCTTGACATCGCACCCTTGGACATCGGCGACGCCAACCAAGAATTCAAAGTGGACATTGGCCCGGTCTGTTTCAAATAAATGAACTTGCCCTAAATTAAAAAAGAACGAAATTTGAAAAAATGTTCTCTCTTTGCCATTTCTTCCTCTTCTTTTTTAACTGAAAGCTGATCCTTCCATTTCTTCTGCACATCTACTTGCTTAAATTGTGGGCAAAAGAGAAAAAGGAGGATTGACCAGAGCATTGTGCAATACGGTTCAAGTAACTCCCTCTCTCCCTCCCCGAAAGATTTGGAACCTTTTTTCAACACTCTTACACCTGTTTGGAAAATGTCAACCTTTGTAAGAAAACCACAATAAAAATTGAAAAATAAAATAAAAACCATGAATATTTGCACCACTTGTGGCTTTTCAATATCTTCCACGGAGGAAGTTTAAAACCCAAACTTCCAAAGGTTTAAACTACCTCAAAACCCTTTCCTGTGAGTGTGAGGCCCGAGGTGCTGACCTAGACAGAGATGGACTGAGGTGCTTGTTTTGTTCACAATACAAAGGTGCTAATTAATAGTATTTCAGATACTTGAAGAATGTTGATGGTGCTAGAAGAATTTGAGGAGAAATACTTCTCTGTAGTGAGTTACATTGTGTGGGGCTTTTTAAAATTTGATTTAGCATCAGTCATTTCCATCTTACCCCTAATTAAAAGTATGCAGATGATTTGCCCAAAGCTGCCCTCTTCTTTAAATTCAGCATTCGTTCTCCGCCAGTCTCATTTTCATCTTCTTCCATGGTTCCATAGAAGCTTTGTTTCTTGGGCAAGCAGAAAAATTAAATTGTACCTATTTTGTATATGTGAGATGTTTAAATAAATTGTGAAAAAACTGAAATAAAGCATGTTTGGTTTTCCAAAAGAAAATATTGAGTAAAATTCCTTGCTGCAGTCCTCTTTTCAAGAGAAATACGCATCCCTGTCAGTCTTGAGACCACAGGCCCCTCGTGGGATACAGATCATGCAAAAAGGACGGTTGGGTTTGGGATAAAGCCAAGAGCGTGGCCCGGGGTTGGGGGGAGGCCTGAGCTCCAGCTGCCTCCTGTGGCTGACTGACCTTGAACCTCCAGGCCTCTGCCTTTCGGGGTCCGGATCCATAACATGGGCAAGGTTCCTCCTCAGCACTATTAAGCATTTGCCCCACTCAATACATAACACTTAAGCAACATGATGCTGGGGACCTGATTTTACTATAAGCAAAGGTCCCCAGAAACTTGGTTTCCTACCAATTAAGCACTTTGTAACAGTGGCTGAACGTTGATCTGTGCACAATTAATATTATTAGCTAAAACAGTTTCAAATATTCAGTAAAAACGCCATACCCTTAAATCTGACGCAACGGAGCACATTGTCTGTTGAGAGGTAATGTGTGGGCTGTCAATCAGCACAGACAGCTGTGGTGAAGCGTTCCATGAACACCTACCCACCACATCAAGTTCATTTTCCTCCCCTGCACCATTCAATGACATCTGCAATACACTTAAACATAGTAATGTGTCAAGTAAAATGTTAAGATTCATTTAGAACTTACTTCCTGTTGCAGAACATAATTGGGATTGCAGTATTTGCCTCCCTGCTCTAAGTCATCTCAAGATTCAATAAGTTTTAAAGACAAAAGACTGAACATGATGAAAATCTAATATTAACTCTAAAAAGTTAGCAAGGTCTGCTAACCACATGGTAACCTCAAATTATGGCCCTTCCACCAGCTGAGTCAGAACACCAGGCTGCTCGTCAAAATGCACATTCCCAGTTCTCACCCACCAAATTCAGATTTCGCACAGAAGCAGTATTCTGAAGCACCCTGTGAAATTCTGAGGTTCACCAACTCAGTTAGTCCCTAGCAGAGTTAACATTATACTCTGACAAAAACCACTCAATATACTCTGACCGAACCACACGAAGAAAACAAAATTCCTCAGGTCAGAATGCTAAGTGCTCCCTAAAAATTAGTAACTGAAATGGCCACAGCAAACTTGCATGATAAAACCATTAGAAATCTCTGAATCAAGTATAAACTATGCCATCAGGTTCACAGCACAAGGAAAACCCAGCAGGTCAACACTGGTGTGGCCGTGAGTGTGCTGCTACACTCCAGCCTGGGCGACAGAGTGAAACTCCAACTCAGAAAAAAAAAAAATAGAAATACATGAAACATACATGTAAGAATTGTGCTGAGAGGAGGTGAATGTTTGTGGTAAGGTGGAGGGCAATTACTAGACCCACATTTTTCAAATTTGCAATAATGTGTTTATCGTAAGTTTTATTGTTCACAACAAATTTACTCTTAAAATATTGTGAAAAGAAATTGGTGGTCAGCACGTGAAGAGACTTCCAGCTGAAGAGTGGCCCTCTCTAGGGAAGTGGGGAATCAACCCCACCCCCTTATGCACTGAGGAGAGGGAGGCCCAGCCCAGGAAGTCTTGCCCGCCATGGGCCAGCCACTCTGAGAGGCCCTGGGGAGAGTACATGGACCTCAGCACCCTTGGGATCTCAGGGTTCCACCGAAGAGACAGAATAAAATGATGTGTGAATGGGAGTTTTAAGGAGGCATCTTCTAAGGATAGCAGAGGACACAGCTCGTTAATTAGCAGGACTCTCAGGAAATTAGCCCTTGTCTCACACAATCACCTGAGCTGTGAATTGAACTGGCCTCTCTGGATGGAGCTCTCACCACCCCTCAAGTCCCCATGTGGCTAGACGCTGCTTTTCTGGAAGCCACATATCTGGTCCTTACCACACCAGAAGGTCCACTGGGCCTGTTCCTGGGACCGGGGTTCGAACCCTGGACATGGAGTGGCATCCTGAAGGTCTGAGCCCTCCACACCAGCCCCCTCATAGAGGCCAAGCTCCACGTCCCCGGGACGCTCCTCACAACGTCTGACCCTCGGACAGTAAAGGTCAGTTGCCCATAGCCTGTGTACTGTGAGAGGGAAGAAATGGCACATGGGAGAAGGAGGAAACCGGTAGCCGGGAACTGGGAAGGGGCCCTTCATCAAGCCTGGTAAAAAGGGTCGTTCAGAATTCCAAAGCCAATAGCGCTAATGCACTGGCATGCAACGGAGACACCTGCGCCATGCTGGGCACATTTGTTATCCTTAAAGCCAAGGACTTGTGTGTGCTATTCTACTTCATACCACTGAAAAGGAAGTTCAGAAATTGGATTATATATAAGAAAAGTTGGAAGTGTCACTCTGGGTCGGAACAACAATCCATCTGGGTGAGTGCTCTGCCTTTGACAGTGCCACCAGGGGAAATCTGGGACGGGAGCGGCTGGCACTTGCTGTGAAGCCAGCTCAGAACTCCCACTTAATAACCCATCGTAAATCTTCTCTGTACATAGATGCGTCTAAACCCTTCCAGAGCCTCTCTCTGCTTTGAAATATGTTGGCATTACAGCACCAAAAGGAGAGGGCTACTGCAGAGCTGTTAGTTCAGCTTCCTGGCCCTCTGATCAAGGCCCTTAAATGTGTGCTCTGCCCTTGGGTCAGCCAGGGCCTCAGCAACTCCGTCTCCTTGGGGAGCTCCAGGCACTGCTCAGGGAAGGGGCTTGTAGCTCATGGTGAGCCCCCGTGGTGGAATCAGCTCTGCCCTCCACGAGGCTCGGGCCCTTAGGAAAGACTCAAGTGGCCCAAGAATTTGGCTAGCATGCCTGCGCCCTGAGATCTCCATTAGCACACCAACCTCATGGAACTGCAGCGTCCCCGGCCACATGAGAGAAAGTGCGGCAGCCACATGGGAGAAAGTGTGGCATCCACATGGGCAAGTGTCACTTGTCATCATCAGCTCCAAAGAGTCCAGTCACTGGTAGTAACCTTGATTTAATTTCTTATTACCGGCACTCCAATTCGGGGAGAGGAGAATCTAGAATTTACAATGAGAACCACTCCTCCCTAATTGTGTCATCTACCGATTTGGGGTTACACGTCCTTATCAGGAAAAAGTTGAGCTCTTGCTGCTAAGTTGGTTTATCAATCTATAAATGTTATGCGTGTACTGTGGTACTTATACCAAATATGCAATTAAAAACCTCTACAGAAAAAAAAAATGTTAGACAGAAAATAAATATAAAAAGAAGAGTCCACACTGCAGTGGGTCATTCTACACACCCCAGGGCATGCACACCTGCTTTAGAGGCTACTGCTCTAAAGACAGATCTGCAATGGTCTTCAGTGAGGGAGACATCAATGCACTCCCAAAACAGCACGTCAAATGTTGTACATGTGTGTGTTTTTCTTGGAATAAGGTTCACAACTTTCTTCAGATATTATAAGGGGTCTGGACCCACAAAGACACTATCACCCATTGCACAGCAGAAGCGCCACTCACTTCATCAAACCATGGACCCTTCTAAACTCTGACTTTCATATCTCATCTTGGGTGTCCTAATCAGGATACACTGCTTCTCCTATCCCAAGAAATGAGAGAACCAGCCAGCACCAGTGCAAATTAAAGGGGAGGTCTGTCCCGTATTCTTCCTGGCATGAGCTCTCTGTCCTGAGTCTAAACGTAGGCTGTCAGATTCCTGATGACCCAGTCTTGTGCTTTGGAACGTCAAGGGGCACCTGTCTGCAGAGCCTTTTTAAAGAAGAACAAACGTAATCATAGAGGCTGATTCATGAGCTATTCCTTTTAGGCAGAATATGCATTTGCTAGTTAGTTAATTTCAAAAGGTAACACGATTTAACCTACAAGGGATCACAATTCCTGGCACCAAAAAATGCTGTGAGGACAACACTGTCACTGTTTTCAGGCACCCTCAAATCCCCCTCATGGATCCAAGTCTCCTCATATGGCTGTTCCTTAACTAACTTACTATTCTGAGCCCAAGATGTGGTAAAAATTGTGACCAGAATTAACAATCCTATGGAATCTGAAAGGTATTCTTAAAACCGCAATTCACTGTATAAGAGGGGGGACAAAAAAGCCCAGAATTTGTCTATAAAAAATTGTGTATTTATTCTTACATGTTTAAACTTCAATCACTTTCAAAGTCCTCTCCATTTAATGTAATACATCTATCCAGATTTTTTTCCACTGCTCAAAACAGCTTTTGAACATGTCAATTTTGATGTCTTTCCGTGCTACTGCTGTTTTTTATTTCACCTCTTCCACATCGGCAAAAGGTTTCCCTTTGAGGACTTTTCATCCAGGGAAACAAACAAACAAACAAAGTCATTCAGGGAAAAATTGGATGAATAGGGAGGGAGGGACACAGAGGTCATGCCATTTCTGGTTTAAAAAAAAAACCAAAAGTAACTGCTGAATACTCAGTGCAGTGTGGGTAGGTACACTCATAAATCACCCATCTTGAAATGGGCAAATGTGTTGAAAGAATCTCCAAAAAAATTCACGGAAGCCAAACACAGTCTCTGACAACAATGCTAGCTGGTCCACGAATGCTGATGGGTTGCTAGAACACTTACCTAGTGGGGGATGCCTGGACTATCAGGGTTCCGCCCTCCAAAAGATAATCTCCCAGTTTCTGGGTCCCCCTCCTTGTATTTAAATAAATTCATAAACACACAATGCGTCACCACCCAAGTGACCATATCTGCTAATGCAATATTTCTCCTGGTGTCCAATGGCCTACTTAGCCATACCCAGGACGGCAAAGGTAGAAACAATCTTTTAAAAACGGAGTCTGTTGATGCCAGTCAGGTGAGAACACCTATTGATGAGACCCTGCACAGAGCACCTGGCCTTTCTCTACCGGGATGTCACTTCCAGTCCATTGCTCCCCCTGCTGGCTGGTCCAAGGACACCCCAGTCCTGTAAGTGCTGCAGGCACCTTTGGAGAAGTCAGACTCAAGAGGAAACAGCAACCCCAGAGCTTCATTCCACACACCCTACGCACAATCTCCTCTCCAGCCTCCCCAGAAGTCTACCTGCCTGACTTGCCCTCACCGGTGTCTCTTGAATATCTCTCCCATGGAGCTAATACTTGGGAGTCACAAGAAAGCAGACAGAAACCCTACAGAGGATGGACCGTGGGCAAGAGAACTGTTCATGCTCTGAGGTGAAGTGAGCTACCCAGAGGATCTCAGCCAAGGGCGGGTGGATGCGTCCCAGGGATGATGTGGGACAAAGACAAGAGAGTGTGCCAGGAGAGAACCAGGCTGGGCAGCAGAGTAATCTTGATTTGGCCCCAGTGCCTACTTCCTCATCTCCATGGTGGGGATAATGCTGGCATCCCCGTGGGACTCTGGGGCTAAAGGCTGTGGGAGGGCGGGCCCTCGGGACCTTCAGGACTGTTACTGCCATCATCCCCCCAGGCCTGAACCCCTCCTAAAATCCTAACACAAAAGGAACCACCTTGTCACAAGTACTGTCTTCTCTGACAACAACAGCCTGATACCATAGCACATCTACAATTCCAGTACACTTCAATTTCTCCAAACACGTTTAGCTTCCAGTCGACTCTCGGATCCTCACAATTTCAGTGAGCCCTGAATTCAGTGAGCCACAACCCAATTAAAAAGTACACAGTTTTTAGCCTGATGCAGTGGCACGTGCCTGTAGTTCCAACTATTCGGAAAGCTAAGACGGAAGGATCACCCGAATCCAGCAAGTTGTGGCTCCCATGGCTATGTGCATGCCACTGTATTCCAGCCTGGATGAAAGAGTGAGACTCAAACTAAAAAAAAAAAAAAAAACAAAAAAAAACACAGTTTTAATTAAAAGTATAAACACCCCTTCAATTTTTTACAAAAGTAAACAAACAATTCCACCTTCGCAGTAAAAATAAAATAAAATAAAATTTCTGACCAAAAGAAGAAATTTACATTTAACTGGTCTGCCCTATATACCTTTAGATGTGTCCAGTTTTGGAGATAAAGTTTTCTAAGTTTACCAATGGCCCCTTTGCTTACCTGA
>CAUYQG010139951.1:0-29735 GCA_963574415.1 Tarsius wallacei | reverse complement strand
AAGTGATAAGATACTCTTAGCCGGGTGAGGTAGCGCGCGCCGGTAGTTCCAGCTACTTGGAAGGCTGAGGCGGAAGGATCGCCGGAGCCCAGCAGGTTGAGGCTGCGGTGGCCGGGAGCGGCCACTGCACTCCAGTCTGGGGCGACAGAGTGAGACGCCAACTCAAAAAAATAAAAAAAAAATAGTTATGACCATAAAGTAAGTCTTCTTTATAGACCCCAAGATAGGTTGACTAAAAGAAAAACCTAAAATATGTTCTGTATAAATACTTCCTTAATTTATAAAATAAAAATTAATATATACTCATCAGAATGAATTCAAACAATAGAGAGTATTATTTAATTTTCCCTTTTCTCATCTTTAAACAAAAACTCTCTTCCTCTCGAGAGATTACCACTGTTAAGAGTTCGTTATGTAGACTTGCAGACTTTTTTCTATGCTTACATATATACATATGTGAGAGTGTTTTTCAAAAATAAAAATGAAACGCTGTATATATATATTTCTGTAACTTATTTTCATTTCTTAATAATATATCTTTCCAAGCTGGTACACAAAGATTTTCTGCATTTTAAAATGAGTGCTTGATATACCACTGTATGTATATACCAAAATTTATTTATTCATTCTTTCATGCTGGTACTTTGCTAAATATCCTTATAAATATATCTTTATATACTTATACTAATATTTTCATAGCATAGACTTAAAAAATGAGATTGCTGGGTATTGCAGTATGTGTTTAAAATTTTATAGATTCTATTAAGTTCCTGTTCCAAAAGTTTGTATTAATTTGTATTCCTATTGTCAAAATGTAAGTACTTTTATTTTTTTCACACCCTTATTGACAATTGAGTATTCTTGGTCTTTTTATTTTTGCCAAATGGTAGGAAAATGTTATGTTTTATTTCTTTTATTTTTATTTTATTTTTTTTGAGTTGGAGTCTCACTCTGTCGCCCAGACTGGAGCGCAGTGGCCGCCCCCGGCCACCGCAGCCTCGACCTGCTGGGCTCTGGTGATCCTTCCGCCTCAGCCTTCCAAGTAGCTGGAACTACAGGCAAGCGCTACCACGCCCAGCTAATTTTGATTTATTGTGGAGATGAGGTCTTGCCAAGTTGCCCAGGCGGGTCTCGAACCCGTGGGCTCAGGCAGCCCACTCACCTCAGCCTCCCAAAGCGCTGGGATTACAGGCTGAGCCACTGAGCCTGGCCAAAATATATTGCTATAAGTCTACATAAACTTTTTGGTTTTCTTTGCAGCTTGCTTTCTTTTGTAGGAGTGAAGCAGGTAAGATGGGCAGAATTTATCAGCATAAACTCATTACTGCTGTTGGCAAAATGAAAAGTTAGTCTTCCCAAGGATTACCTATCTCTTTATAGAGCACCTAGTAGGGAGTCGTTTGTTCTGGGTCCAGCGTTGCTATGGTTTCGCTTTCTTAACTTACCATACTTGTAAAATATAAAGAACATTTGTCATTCCACTTTGTTTTTTCTGTAAAATGGGACTATTATGAGAAAATGTAGAAAGGTTAATATGAGCATTGAATATTAAACTGTAAATTTAGGATATATATATGTATGCACACACACGTGTGTGTGTGTGTGTATGTGTATGTGAACCTGGCAACATTTTTTTTTTTTTTGAGTCGGAGTCTCACTCTGTCACCCAGGCTGGAGTGTAGTGGCAGGCTCACAGCCACTGCAGCCTCGACTCAGGAAATCCTTCCTCTTCAACCTTCCAAGTTGCTGGACCCACGCCTGGCTAATTTTTTGATTAATTGTAGAGTCAAACTCTTGCCTAGTTGCCCAGGCTTGTTTTAAACCCCTGAACTCAGGCAATCCTCTCGCTTCAGCCTCCCAAAACATTGGGATTATAGACGTGGCCCACTGTGTCCAGTTGCCAATATTTTTATAAAGCTGTTCAGGGCTTCTCGGCCAGATTTTTTTCTGGGATGTCACCAAAAATTATACTTGAAATCTCAGGCAAGAATGAGTCGGAATATGAGTCTAGAGGATTTTTCTATGAGACAAATCAGGCTACTTTCAGAAACTCTTTTTTGGTCCTTTTATCATGGAAAACTTTATATATATACAAAATTAGAGAGCCTATCAGCTAGATAATGAACACCCCTGTTAGCTATCACTCATATTCAACAATTATAAGCATTAATTTATACTGATGTTGAAGTATTATTACTTATTGTGTATGGATTTTACATTACTTATTGTGGTCCATTATTTTTTCTCCAGTTAAATAAATAAATTTGCCACTAGATGGTGCTAAATATTAAGAGCCTAATTTGGACAAGATCCTTGAAAACCATTGAGCATCCTGGATTTGCTGGCATAGTCTTGATTTTCGTCTTGTTGTCATAAGTATACTTGAGCTTCATGTCGTAATTTTTTAGTGGAGGACACTAAAGAGGTAGAGGTTAAGTCTTTGCTTGTCCTTAGAGTGCTTACAAAATGATGTTAAAGATACTTATATAAATATGTGCTTGATCTAGATCTACTAAATGCAAAGTCAAAAGGACAAGCCAAAAATATACCTAAAATAGTCCCAAGGCTTGGCATTTGTATACTTGAAAAGTAAGGCTGACTCTAATCATGCCCCCCAAATTCCTCACCTCCTGCTTAATTTCTCTTTCAACACATTTCTCAAATTTCTCTGGTCATAATTTCTAAGATAGTTCTAATACTGAAATGATACTGTTTCTAATACGCTAATTAGGTGTTGGGGTGTTGACAGCATTCTAAATGTGTGTGACACTGCTTTCAAGACATCAAATAAACTTCTATGTAGGACATATTGACTTAATTAAAACATTGTCTATCAGAATAGTTTAGCATTTGCTTCTTGTGGCTATGTGACCATGGTGCTGTCTGCGGTAGAGAGAGTCAAGAGGAAATCTAATCTTTCAAGACTGGAAATTGTACTAGGAGCAAATGTAAAACACACCCATGCTAATTAGTACTTAGAGAAAATGTCTTCACTTTTTTTTAAGGAAACAAATAATAGGTTGGCTCTGCAAACCCCATAGTTCACTTTAAACAGACGTAATCAACTCTGTAATTAATAAAGTGAATAAGAACTTCTAATTAAATCATAATAACTGCCTTGGTTACAGCTAGAAAAAGGCATGCATTTCTCCTATCAAGGAGAAATAAGCTGGGCAATTCTTATTGCTGTGCTTTCTTTAAAATTCATCTAGTGAGGGATATGTGACTTTTTTTTTCTGGATTTGATTCTAGTGTATCAGTGTGCAGGTTCATCTTTAAGGGTGTGTTCTTTTATGAGTGTCTCAATTAATGTCTTTCCCTCCCACTCCTGTAATTTGGTGAAGGCAGTCAAGATATAATTGTAGCTTTTCTAACCCACCCTTTTCTGAGTTTTCCCAAGCCCTAGATGTCACTTCAGTGCTAAAATAAAGACCTGGGGAATGTGAAACTTTCTGGTTGAAAATTGCAAGAATGTTTATGCTAATAGAAGGTTGTGGTGATGAAGGATTGTGACTTTCAAATGTGCATACGCTTTTCTATTAGCCTTTATGCAGACAGGTCATTTATGTGATAGAAAAGTGTGTGCTTGGTATAACCTCCAAGCAATATCTAATTGTAGAAATTAGTTATTTAATCAGTAAGAACTGACAATAGACTTTAAAAATACATTCTAGTGTAGATTAGTGTCCTTGGAAACTGAGTATCAAAGACCATGTGCAAGTATGGCATGCTATTTATGATTTACGTCTTACGGTCACTAAAAATTTATACAAATGATTAACATAATAGAGTTGTTGGAGCTAGTTGGCTCATGGCTGGCTACTGGTGCATCAACTCTTTAAACACTTACTGTGGTTATATATAACAGACATTGCATTGCTTTTGTCCTATGATTCTCAAAGGTACTATATAAATATTAGTGGGTGGCAAGTATTCATTGTCTATACTGAATTATAACAAGGTAACTTTGAATTATAACAAGGAAACCAGGGCACTGAGCGGTTTGTCATTTATACTAGTGAGCTGGGTTTATACTTCTGCATCTATAAGTTGTATATCGATTTTCACATTTGAGATTTTTAAAAGTGATCTTGCCTGTAAGATCAAGTTGGTTGTATTGACAACACTGAAATTGATCTAAAATTTCAGATTTCCCTGCTGGCTAAATATTTGTTTTTCATATTGTATGTGATTCCATGACTTTTGTTTTGACTTTGCAAAGTCAGTTTTCTATAGATGTACATTTTAATGGTTCTGGATTTTCATTCTGTATTAATCTAATTAATTAGTGATTTTGATAATTTTTCTACTGATTGAGATTTACATAGGCATTTTCTGGTTTTGCCAAAATGTTTGAGAATGTGGAAGAGATATCCTTTTCCTGCTGTAATTCAGAAACTCATCTCTAAGTGAAATGAAAGAACAATTATCTACCTTTCTATTAGTCATCTGTACCAACCGGTGATTTTAGAAGCTCACATGAGTCTTTTACTGTGTCCGCTTCAAATTGTATTTTCGTTTTACAGCTAGGGAATGTCTAGGGAATGTCCCCCTTATGTGGGAATGTTAATCAGTGATGAATATTTAAATAGAAATGTGCCACTGGAAAGTCTTTTTAAGGAAAAGAAGCTGAGGTGGGACACTGAGTGTGAGAGCAGCCAACCCTCTTCTTAGGGAATTTCAGAAATTTTTAGAAAAGTCCTGAAAGCTTTACCATTCATTTCAATTGGAAGAAGCTGGCCATTGTTATTTATGAAGTTTATGAAATTTTAATCAAGTAAGTTTCCATAGAATGTAATATGCTTGATTAAAATTATGAATATTTTAAGCATAAACAAGAATTTAGAGAATAATACAACAAATACCCATATACCTCTCATCCACTATCAAATTCTGATATTTTTCCATATTTGTCAGGCTTTTCTTTTTCAAAGAAGTAAAACAAAATGGATATAGTTGAAGCACTGTATAATCTTCCCCAGATCTCTTTTTCTGTCTTCCTCCTGTTCCACTCAAAGGTAACCACTGTTCTGATATATATTATTGTATATGAATGTAGCCAGACACAAGATAGCTTTATTTTCCATGTTTTCAATAATATATAGGGAGAGCATTATATCACACATAACATTTTGCAGCTTGCTTTTCATTAGTTCAGCCTTGTGGTTTTGAACTATCGTTAGGTTGATATTTGTAGATTGGTCGTTCATTTTGGCTGCTGTATAGTATTCCATTGTATGTTTCTATCACAGTTTATCCATTTCCTGATGATTGATTTTTAAATTTCTGGTTGATTTCCTTTTATAAACAATGGCAGTGAATGGTTTTGCAGAGGTCCCCTACTGGTGAGGGAGCTGCTGTAGGCCCTAATGTCTAGGATGTATACACAGAAATGCGATTGCTAGGCTGATGGGTATATGCCTATGGGTATATGATTTTCAGCTTTATTAGTATTGCCAAATTGTTCTCTGAAGTATTAGGATTAATTTATGCTCTCACCAGTATTATATACAAGTGTCTGGTCCATATTGTGGTCACTCTTGGTATCCTCAGACTTATGTTTTTGGCATATAATCAGTATGTAATGACTTTTCATATTGCTCTAATTTGCTTTTTCCTAAGTATTAATGCGTATAAACACCATTCATTCATTCATTCATTTATTCTTTCAGCAGATGAATTGAGGACTGCTCAGTCCCATATTCTAGTTCACTTCTAGCGAAAGGAAACAGAAAATGAACAGACAAGAAATGTATAGTACCTTAGAGGTGATAGGTGCTGTGGATGGAGAGAGAAGAGAGCACGTGCCATGTGGATAACTGGCGGAAGAACATTCCAGGCAGAGGGAATGACCAATGACAAGACCCTCATGTGGGATGTGCTCACAGAACTGCAGGGAGGCCAATGTGACTGGACTCGAGTGAGTAAGGGGAGGTGAAGGAGATGAGGGGAGAGAATTAATAGGGAGCCTTAGAGGCCATTGTAAAGACTTTGTCTTTCACCTTGAATAATTTATCTTTTACCTGAAATTTGAGGGTTTTGAGCAGCGGAGTGGCACGATTCTATTTAGACGTTAAAAAGATCACACTAGTGTTGAGAGGAGACTATAAAGGAGGCTCAAGGAGGAAGCAGGGAGACTAGTTAGAAGGTCACTGCTAGGACCTAGATGAGAGATGATGGTAACTCAGTCCACGGCTGTGGAAGATGAAGGTGATGAAAGGTGGTCAGACTCTGGTTATATTTTGAAAGTAGAGTCAAAAAAATATGCTGATGTGTTAGCTGTGGGATGTGAGAGAAAAAGTACAAGGTTTTTGGCATGGCAGCCGGAAGGCTGGAGTAGTCACTCATCGAAAGGAATCTGGGCTGGCTGCGGGGCTCGTGATTGTAATCCCAGCACTTTGGGAGGCCAAGGTGCGAGAGATTGCTTGAGCCCAGGAGTTCGAGACCAGCCTGAACGATATAGATCTCATCTCTACAAAAAATAAAAACCATTAGCTGGGCGTGCTGGCATGCACCTATCAGTCTCCATTACTCTGGAGGCTGAGGCAAGAGAATTGCTTGAGCCCAGGAATTGGAGGTGACAGTGAGCTGTGATTGTGCCACTGCAGTCCAGCCTGGGTAACTGAGTAAGGAGTAAGACACTAACACACACACACACACACACACACACACACACACACACACATACATCTGAGGCAGAAGCAGGTTTGGGAAGGAGGGTGAAATCAGGAATTAAATGTTTTTTAAATTTATTTATTTTTAACTTTTCTTTTCTTTTTTTTTTTTTTGAGTTGGAGTCTCACTCAGTCGTTCAGACTGGAGTGCAGTGGCCGTTCCCGGCCACCGCAGCCTCAACCTGCTGGGCTTCGGCGATCCTTCCGCCTCAGCCTTCCAAGTAGCTGGAATTACAGGCACACACTACCACGCCCGGCTGATTTTTTTATTTATTGTAGAGATGAGGTCTCGCCAAGTTGCCCAGGCGGGTCTCGAACCCGCGGGCTCAGGCAATTCACTCACCTCGGCCTCCCAAAGCGCGGGATTACAGGCTGAGCCACCAAGCCTGGCTAGGAGTTTAATTTTGAACAAGCATGCTGCAGGTGAATGCTCAGCATTCAGGTAAGATGTGTATTACTTAGGTGATAACACCAGCTTGGAATACAAAGAGGTCTGAGCTAGTGGTATAAATACCAATTTAGAGGAGTGGTTTAAAGCTGTGAGAGTACATGACAGAATGAGTATGCAGATAGCAGAGAAGTCCAGGGTGAGCCTGGGGCTATTCCACTGTTTAGAGGTCAGGGACAGGATGCTGACCAAGATAGACTGCAGAGGATTGCTCAGTAAGGAGAACCAAGTGTGAGTGGTTTCTACCTGGAAGCCTAGGGTAGAAACTGTTTCAGAGAAAAGATTGGTCAGCTGCAGGGAATGCTCTGATGGATTGAGTAAAATGAGTATAATGAGAATTGGCCTTTGGTTTTGACAATATGGAGGTCATTAAAGACTTCCACAGGAGCTGTTTTGGTGGAGTAGTGAGGAGCAATGATGTAACCGCAAGAGAGAATGGGAAAACAGGAATTAGAGATAGCAAAAATAGACATTATTTTTGAGGGCTTTCTTTCCAAAGGGGAGTAGAGAAATGGGACTGTTGCTGGAGGAAGATATGGGATTAAGAGTTGTTTTTTCTTTTTCAAAGATGGGCACTATTACAGACTGTTTGGTGCTAATATGAAAATACTATAGTACAGTGGGGGAAACTGATGACGCAGGAGAGGGAAGACTTGCGGGAATGAGGCTGAGTAGATGAAAGGAAATAGGATTGAGTCTACAATGGAGGGACTGGTCTTAGTAGGAGCATAGAATGAACATTCATTCAGAGGGCATTTGGCACAAATGCAGGTAAATATATAGATTTCTATTCTTAATGAATTAGGAAACTAGATCATCTGCCGAGCCTGAGGAGAGGAGAGGAGAGGAGATGAGATGTAGAGGTGAGAAGAGAGGAAAAGTTGTGGCCTAGTCTTCCAGGAGACTAGAGAAATGGTGTATGATTACAAGGCAGCACCAAAAGCCAACTTGAGTCAGTGGTCCTAAGTGTACAGTGAAGCTAGTCGGTAGAATTAGGTTTTTTCCTCCAGCCAAATTCACTTGTGCAGATTAGGTAGAGAGTAGGATTTATCTAGGATTGGGTGTGCCTGGTGATGCCAGAGTAAGAGGAAGCAAGATAGTTAAGGGTATATTCAAAGGAGAGGAATTTTGAATTTGGATGGTGGATCATAGACTCTAATCAGAGTGGACAATGAAAAAGCGGTAGGATCAGTGGATTGTAGAACTGGGCTTTAAAAATGTTGGGGTGAAGATATTTGAGAAGGGAAATTGAAAAGATGTGGGATGGCTGGATAGTGGGCTGCTAGAAATTGAAATCATGGAGGGGGTCAATTTTTGGTGGTGGCAAGTTCTAGGATATGGCTGGGAATGAACAACTGGGGTTAAGTGGAGTACTGGATTATGGGAGGAGAGGATGAGGTCAAGGATTGCCTCTGCAGATATTAAAATCATCATGCATTTCGACAAGAGCAGTATTGGAGAGAGTGTCATAGCCAGGTCCTTAATCTTTAAAGATTAAGATTAGAGGTGTCATTTTGATGACTGCAACAAGGAAGATTTGAGATGGTGCAGTCTAATAAGGTGAGACTCAAAGCTGGAATTTTAGGGAGGCAGGTGAGATAGTAGTTTGGAAATGGGGATGAGAAATGGGAACACCTAACCTGTCTTCAGGCCTAGGGGAAGAGAGGTGGAGGAGAGAAGATAGCCATGACTGAAGAGCCAGGTTTCCGTTGGCAGTGTCTCCCAACCATGGCTGCATGCTGAACTTGCAGAGGAGAGCTTATAAATATACCATTTCCTGGTTCTAGCTCCTGGAGATTTTAACTCAGCCTGGGGTGGAGCTTGAATATAGGTAATTAAAAAAAAAACAACAGCTTTCAGATGACTATAATGTGCAGCAATGGTTGTGTCCCAAGCAGGAACCTTCAGAATAGAGGTTGAGTAATTGGGGATGATGGATATGCATTTCTGAGGGAATAGGGAAAGGGAGTTGGGAATTTGGGAGGGTTGAGGCATCTTTTTCAAAATTTATTGGCCTTTTGGATTTCCTGACCTGTGAATTGCCTCTTCATACCCAGGACTCTTTTTTTTGAGTGGGAGTCTCACTCTGTCGCCTAGGCTGGAGTGCAGTGGCATGCTCACAGCCACCCCAGCCTCAACCTGTTGGGCTCCGGCTATCATTCTGCCTCAGCCTTCCAAGTAGCCGGAAATACAAGTGCGTGCTACCACGCCTAGCTAATTTTTTGATTTATTGTAGAGATGAGGTCTCACCATGTTGCCCAGGCTGGTCTCAAACCCACGGGCTCAGGCAGTCCTCTCACCTTGGCCTCCCAAAGTGCTGGGATTATAGGCTTGAGCCACTGAGCTCAGCCTTTTTTTTTTTTCTAATAGATGTTTGAGTTTTGTTTTGGCTTGAGCTTTTTATTGAAGTGTTAATGAATACTGAAAAGTGTGTACCTGCAAGCATCATGAAATGAGCACCCAGATCAAGAAAGAGAACATTACTAGCAGCCAGAATTTGCACTTGCAGCTCCTTCTATTCACTGTTTTCTCTACTGGGGAAGGTTTGATTTTTTTTTTTACTTGGCGAAACCTCATCTCTATAATAAATCAAAAAATTAGCCAAGGTTTGATTTTAAAAAATAACTTTATTCTGCCTACCTTGAACAAGATAGGTCACTTCATATCAAAGTATACTTTATGCTATATGGTAAACAAAATAGTTCCAGCAATCATATTTTCCTCTTATATGTATGAGATACTTAGAGGAGGGCTTGAAAAATCCAATGTAACACTTTTTTCATCTGAAAACTGGCCTCCTTGCAGTGCATTGTGGTTGGAGACACATGAGAGAGGGTGGCCTTTTTTCTTGTGCTTTTTTCAACTCTACCCCTATCTGAATAAATGAGCTGTTTTGACAAGTTGAAATGTGCTCTAAGAAACAGGGCCTCATCCAGTTAGCTAAGTAAGTTTAAGACTTCTGCGTCTACCTGACTGTGGTTCTAAGTCTAGGGTTAGGAGTTGCAAAACAGTTATAAGCTAGGTTTGAGTCAGGGAAGAGCTCTGGGGAATGGTTACCATGCTTCTTCTTTGCTGTAAAATATATTGCATGAGTGTTAATTGTTAGATTTTGCTTTTGGCATTGGCAAGTATCAATTTCCAGTATTTTGACCACTGCTATCAAAAAACAAAGCAAAACAAAACTGAACTCTTGATCCACAGAATGAGCAACACAATGAATTTCATTTTTCATTTCTTGACAGAAAACTGGGATGTAAAAGCTGGAGGCTTTTTATGACTATTGGGAGCAGGAATTACCAATTTATTTTATTTTAGCTTTATCTGTATGATCTATTGGAGAATAAGGCTAATTGAAATAACATAATAAACATAAAAAATGTTGGAAAAAGTAAGGACAAAAATATTGCTTGCTTGCTTTCTAATAGTCACATTATTCTATATTCTCTAAAATCTTCAGTTTAGATGAATATCACAATATTGTTATAAGTAGATACATCAATAACTTATTAAGTTCCTTGAGTGAAATATGTTAATCCACATTTCGGTTTCTTTATACTGTGCTGCCTGTTATAATAGTGATATAGCTCAGGTGCTTCTGTGATTTATGTCAGTGAATGAAGACAGTCTAGGATGGCGAATGGTCATATAACAAGTCCTCCTATCTCTAGACTACATATTCCCAGGTAGGCTTTGCCTTTTAAAAAAGTAATTTGAGTGAAAATGTTAGTGTTGCCTGGGGCTTGGGGAAGGGTGAGATGAATAGGCAAAGGAAAGAGGTTTTTTTAGACATTTTTGACAACTGTTCTGTTTGATACTGTAATGGTGAATACATGTTGTATATTGGTCAAAACCCATAGAATGTATAACATCAAGGGTGAACCCTATTGTAAACTGTGGACTTTGGGTGATAGTGATGTCAATGTGGGTTTATCAATTGTAACAAATGTCCTATTTTGATGCAGGATGTTAACAGTGGCGGAGACTTTATGTGGAGTAGGGGGAACTATATGGGAACTCTATTTTCTGCTCAATTTTACTATGACCTTGAAACTGCCCCCCTTTTTTTTTTTGAGTTGGAGTCTCACTCCTCGCCCAGGCTGGAGTGCAGTGGCACACTCAAGGCCACCCCAACATTGGACCTGCTGGGCTCTGGTGATCCTTCCACCTCAGCCTTCCAAGTAGCCAGAACTACAGGTGCTTGCTACCATGCCCAGCTAATTTTGTTGTTGTTGTTGTGGAGATGAGGTCTTGCTAAGTTGCCTGGGCTGGTCTTGGACCGGCGGGCTCAGGCAATCCACTCACCTTGGCCTCCCAAAGTGCTGGGATTACAGGCTGAGCCACTGATCCTGGCCGAAACTGCTCTTAAAGATAGCTAAACAAATAAAAAAATAATTTGCAGGCTTTCTTGATTGCATGTTTCAATATTTAACAATACCTTCCAACAAAATTATTTCCTTATTCATTAGAAATCTTTCCTTTGATGATATATGCCTGGTTATTAATATTTGCTACCTGTAAAATATAAGAAAATAACTATTATCCTCTCAAATATTAGAATCATAGCATTTTATAGGTGACATTTTACAAGTATCTAGGTGACAAACCTAGATATTTGGAGGATTGGGACATCAGGGCTCAGGTCTCCATGCTTTTAATTCATTGTTACCAGAACCACCATTTTGATTCCATGGTCGCTTTGTAAATACAGTTGTCCCTTGATATCCAGGGGGATATTGGTTCCAGGACCTTCCTTGAATACCAAAATCCACAGATGGTCAAGTCCCTGATATGAAATGGTACAGTATTTGCACATAACCTGTACAAATCCTCCTATATGTTTTAAATCATCTCAAGATTACTTATAATAACTAATACAATGTAAATGCTATGTAAATAGCTATTATACAATATTTTCTAGGGAATAATGACAAAAAAAGAAGTCTGTACATGTTCTCTGCAGATACATTTTTTTAGGAAATGTTTTTGATCCACAGTTGGTTGAATTAATGAATGCAGAACCCACAGATCCCAACTGTATGTACAACCCATGGAGGGCCAACTGTATATATTCTATTCCTAAATCCAGCTATGATATCCTTAAAATGTTGCCACCACATAATTTTATTTTATACATTCACTATTTAGAATAGAAATTCATTCATTAAAAACTGTAACTCTCTTCTTACTGTATAAATTACCCAGATAAGTTTATTTCTGAATTCTCAAAGATGCTATTAATTTTTATATAAACATTAATTAGGACCAAAAAAGACACCTGAATTATTATTTTGAAGGGAATTTCCCTTTACTTTTAGGTAGATTATAATTCTTTATTTTATTTATTTATTTTTTTGAGTTGGAGTCTCACACCTTCGCCCAGGCTGGAGTGCAGTGGCATGCATGCTCACAGCCACCCCAGCGTTGATCTGCTGGGCTCCAGCAATCCTTCCGCCTCAGCCTTTGGAGTAGTCAGAACTACAGATGCGTGCTCCCACGCCCGGCTATTTTTTATTCTATTATAGGGACGAGGTCTCGCCAAGTTGCCCGGGCTGGTCTTGAACCCACGGGCTCAGGCAATCCACTCGCCTCGGCCTCCCAAAGTGCTGAGATTATAGGCTGAACCACTGAGCTTGGCCGATTACAGTTCTTTATGCTTTTTAGTATTCTTCCGATAAATTTGTGTAATAATTATTCTTTCTGGGAAAAAAACCTAGGTACTATTTCTAGGGATTTTTCAGTTGCAACAATTGACATTGCTTCTTTTTATCTTTTTGCTTTCTTTTTTACAAAGTAAAAATTGCATAGATTTTTTTTCCTGTTTTTCCAACTGCTCTTATTTTTTTTTTAATTTTTAATTAAAAAAAAAAATTTAATACGTGGGGTACAATTCAGGGCTAGGTACACAAATGTTCATTATGCAGGTACCCTTGTTGATGAGGTGTACCCACTCCCCTGGCAGTTTCCCACTACTGCTAATCCTGCTCTGCCCTCCCCTGGTAGTTTTCTATTACTGCCAATCCCTTTCTTAAAGTATTCCGATAGTTGTTCAAGTTCAGTTTATGAGTGAGAACATGTGGTACTCAATTCTTTGTTTCTGTGATAGATCATTCAGTATTATAGATTCTAAGTCCATCCAAGTTGCTGTGAAGTTAAATTGCATAGATTTAAGGTGTACAATATGATGTTTTAGTCAGTGGTTTTCCTAAGTATTCACATTTCATGGATACTCTTATTTAATAGGGATGAACTATATAATATAGTTTGGTACTTTATTTTTAAAAAATTAATGTTCAAAGATCATGCAGAATGGTAATTCATTTTATTATTTTTTTGTTTTTAAGTTTGTGTTGTAAGATGTTTATTAATTTGTTGGTTTTATATATATATATATAGTTGTGTTGTAAGATGTTCATTAATTTGTTGGTTATATATAATTTATACATATAATATATATAATGTATAGTTTTTTGGTTTTGTAACTTATAAATAATTTATAACTTATAAGTTATTCATCTTGAATGACATTTTCTTAGGAACAGGTGCCTCTGTCTTTCCCAATTCTTCTTCCCTAATACCAAAGATTGTCTTTCTTTTCCTAGTGGTATAATATTATTTTCTTAATGGTATAATATTATTTTACATATTTTAATTGTTGGTATTATTAAAATATGTTACCTGTTGGCAGTTTTTACTTAAATGGATTAAATTGAAAATTTAAGTGATGAAGATGCTATAGTCAGATTTTTTTTCATATAATTATTGTTTTAAAGGTATCATTTATCTAACTTCAAAATAGAAAAGTCTATTTTTCTATTTTCCATTCCCATGAAAAGTTGAAATGCTAAGCATCGGTTTCAAATTTAAGAAAAACAAACTTCTGGTCTCTTTTTGCCCTTTTCACTCCTATTGCATTACTTCATAGCATCTTTGGTTTAGAATAAACTTTATTGGATAATTAAGAAAATTTTGTTTTACAGATGAGGGTTATATATAATGTTATGTTATTTGCAAATAGGGAAAATTTCACTTCCACCTTTCCAACTCGCATGCACTTTGCTTCTTTCTCTTGTCTAACTGCTCTGGCTAGAACTTTCAGCACTATGTTGATTAGAAGGGCAAAAGCAGGTGTCTTTGTCTTGCTCCAGGTCTTAGAGGAAAAGCTTTCAGCATTTCCTTATTCAGTATGATATTAGATGTGTTTGCTATATGTGGTCTTTATTGTGTTGAGGAACATTCCTTCAAATACCTAATGGATTTTTAATCATGAAGAGGTGTTAAATTTTATCAAATACTTTTTTCTGCTTCCATTGAAATGATAATATGGTTTTTGTCCTAGATCCTATTAATATGATGTATCAGATTTATTGATTTTGTACATTGAACCATATTTGCATCCCTGGGATGGAGCCCACTTGGTTATGGTGAATGATTTTATTTTTATTTTTATTTTTTTTTGAGTTGGAGTCTCACTCTGTTGCCCAGGCTGGAGAGCAGTGGCACGCTCCTGGCCACCGCAGCTTCTACCTGCTGGGCTTAGGTGATCCTTCCATCTCAGGTGTGTGCCACCATGCCTGGCTAATTTTTTGATTAATTGTAGAGATGAAGTATCGCCAAGTTGCCCAGGCTGGTCTCGAACCCTTGAGCTCAGGCAGTCCTCTTATCTCAGCCTCCCAAAGTGCTGGGATTATAGGCGTAAGCCACCACGCCCAGCCAATTTTAGTTTTTAAGAGACATGGTTTCACTATTTTGACTTCCTACCTTGGACTCCTGGGCTCAAGTGATCCTCCCACTTCAGCCTCCTGAGTACCTGGGATTATAGCACACACTGCAATGCCTGGCTGTGAGTGATCTTTTTAATATGCTGTTGGATTTGGTTTGCTATTATTTTGTTGAGGATTTTTCCATCTATATTCTTCAGGAATATTGTCCTGTAGTTTTCTTTTTTTTGGTTGTGTCCTTGTCTGGTTTTGGTATCAAGGTTATGCTGGTTTTAAGGAATGAGTTTGGAAGAATTCAATTTTTTGGAATGATTTGAAAATAATTATTATTAGTTTGTCTTTAAATGTTTGATAGATTTCTGCAGTAAGGCCACTAGGTCCTGAACTTTTCTTTGATGGGAGACTTTGATTACTAATTTAACCTTATTACTTGTTATTGGTCTGTTCAGGTTTTATTTCTTTATGATTCCATCTTGGTTGTATGTGACCGAGAATTTATCCATTTATTCAGGTTTTCCAATTTGTTGGCATATTGTTGTTTATAATAGTCTCTTATGTTCCATTGTATTTCTGTGGTATCAGTTGTAACATCTGTTTTTTCAGATTTTATTTTATTTATTTGAGTCATCTTTGTTGATTTTACTTATTTTTTCAAAAAAATCCATCTCTTTGTTTTGTTGATCTTTTAAAAGTATTGTTTTAGTCTCTATTTCATTTATTTCTGATATGTATTGTTTATTTTCTTTTACTAATTTTGGGTTTAGTTTATTCTTGTTTTTCTAGTTCTTTGAGGTGCAGTGTTGTCTGTTTGAGTTATTTTTTTAATTCAGGCATTTATTATTATAAACTTCCTTCTTAAAAGACTGCTTCTGCTATATCCCTTCAATTTTTGGAAGATGGCTATGCTCACTGCTGTACTACTAATGCCTGTATTCTATAGGTTTTGGTATGTTGGAGTCCATATTTCTTTGTCTCATGAAATTTTTAAATTTTATTTTAAATTTCTTCATTAACCTGTCAGTTGTTTAAGATCATGCTGTTTAATTCCCATGCGCTTCTTCTCTTTCCAAAGTTCTACCTATTATTGATTTCTAGTTTTATTCCATTGTGGTCAGGAAGTGTACTTGATCTGATTTTTCTTTCTTTCTTTCTTTCTTTTTTGAGTCAGAGTCTCTGTCCGTTGCCCAGGCTGGAGTGCAGAGGCATACTCATGGTCACCACAGCCTCGACCTGCTGGGCTCAGGTGATCCTTCTGCCTCAGTCTTCCAAGCAGCTGGAACCATAGGCACAAGTCACCATGCCCAGCTAATTTTTTGATTTATTGTAGAGACGAGGTCTTGCCCGTATTGTCCAGGCTGATCTCAAACCTGTGGGCTCAGGCAGTCTTCTCGCCTTAGCCTCCCAAAGTGCTGGGATTACAGGCATGAGCCACTGCACCTGACTGATTTTGATTTTTAAACTATTTGTTAAGACTTGTTCTATGGCCTAACGTGTAGTCCATAGTAGAGAATGTTCCATGTACTATTACAAGAATGTATATTCTACAGCTTTTGTTATTTATTTATTATTGTATTTTGTTTTTTATTCTGTAACTTTTGAATGGAATGTTTTGTTTCGTTTTGTTTTGTTTTTTTGAGTTGGAGTCTCACTCTGTCGCCCAGACTGGAGTGCAGTGGCGCACTCCCGGCCACCGCAGCCTCGACCTGCTGGGCTCTGGTGATCCTTCCGCCTCAGCCTTCAAGTAGCTGGAACTACAGGCATGCACTACCACACCTGGCTAATTTTTTGATTTATTGTAGAGATGAGGTCTCACCAAGTTGCCCAGGTGGGTCTTAGGCATTCCACTCACTTCAGCCTCCCAAGGCACGGGATTATAGGCTGAACCACCGAGCCCGGCTGAATGGATTGTTTTGTAAATGTTAGGTCCATTTGGTCTAGGGTACAGTTTATTTTTGATGTTTCCCCGTTGATTGTCTGTCTGATCTGTCCATTGCTGAAAGTAGAGTCTTTGAGTCCCCATCTGTTACTGTATTGCAGTTTGTCTCTTTCTTTAGGTCTATTAATATTTGCTTTATATATTTAGGGGTGCTGATGTTGGGTGCATATTGATTTACTATTGTTATGTCTTCTTGCTGTATTGATCCCTTTGTCATTTTATGACGGCCTTTTTTGTCTCTTTTTACAGGTTGGGCTTAAAGTCTATTTTATCTCATATAAGAACAGTTCCTCCACTTGCACTGAATATCTTTTCCTTACCTTCACTTTCAGTCTTTGTGTGTCTTTATGGGTTAGGGTTCGGGTTAGGGAAACAAAGAGTAGAGTACCACATGTTCTCACTCATAAGTGGACCCTGAACATTTACCATCATGTTATAAGAAAGGGATTGGCAGTAGTGTGGGATACTGCTGGGGTGGGGGTGGGGCGGGGCGACACAACATCAATAAGGGTACCTGATGTCAAACCAAGCAAAGTGGAGACAAAAGGGAGGCCCAAACTTTACCTGTATGATGTCCACTTGTGTACCTAATCCTGAGTTGTACCCCACATCTTTAAAATAAAAAATACATATAGAGAGTCTGCTGTGGGATGGAGGCTACTGAGCCCTACTCAGTGGTCCAGACATGCATGCTTCCCAGCAGTTTCTTGCATGTTGGGACAGTTCCCTGTGTGCAACTAGAGGGGTTAGAGCTGAGAATGGGCCCTTTCAGGATATGCTGTGGGACAGAGAGAGGCTGGTGAGTCTGCGCTGGTGGCCCAGGTGGGTATGTGTCCCCCAGCAGTTCCCCCTCACAGGTGGGTCAACTCCCCAACTGCAGCAAGAGGGACTGGGGTTGAGACTAGGCCTCGGGAGTTGCTGTGGGACAGAGGCTGGTATGACTATCACGAAGACTCAGAAGGATGAGTAATTCCCAGACTATGAGACTTGGGTGTATCTCCTGGGTCTTTGTATGATCCAAACTAATCTGGGACCATAGCTGAGGAGAGATGGAGCCAAGTTACAGGGTAACTTCCAGGTCCACTGCTGAGATTGCTGGCAGATGAGCCTTTTTGCTGAGGCATTGGTGTGTGTGATTCCTCTTGGACCCCTTGGTCAGATGATTTTGGTTGCTAACTCTAGGCTAAACAGGGCTGTGGCTAAACAGAGCTGTAGCCAAACCCTTTGGGGAATGTGGTCATTCCTGAGTTTGAAACTGGGAGCACAGTCAGCAGGCTGCTACTTGGGCACTGGCTCACACTCTCAAAATAGTCTTCCTAGGTCTTGAGCTCTGTCTGGGTTTCACAGTCACCTACCTGAATCATGAGGCTCTTCACAAAGAGACTTTCTATGGTGGTATATAGAATTCTTGTTGTTATGGGGAGGTTATGAGCGGATGACCTGTTCTTGCTTACATCCTAAGGTAATTTTTTATGTGACTAGGCGGCTTGAATTTTCCCAAAGTTTTTGTCTCCTCAGCATATTATATGTTAGGGTTACTAGAAAATCAGACTCCATGATTCTGCCTTTCTGCACGTGCTTACTCCTTGACAGGAAAATCTTTTATTGATGATATATATTTTTTTGAGTCACTAAAAAGTGAGGACCTTGCTGGGCCCTCCTTCCTGCACTGTTTAGTAATTTCCCAGGTATAGCGGAGAGGATATTCCAAATCTTTGTAGATCTGAGGGACATTAGTCAGTGTCATTGACCACCTAATTCTTATAGACAGCGTATCGAGTCTTGCTTTTTTTACTTTGATCCATTAGGATATTCTCTGCCTTTTAATCATAGTGGGTAGACAATTTACATTTAATTATCCATATGATCAAGTTTAAGTTTACCATCTTGTTTTTTTTTCTATGTGTCTCATCTGTCTTGGTTTCCACTTTTCATGCTTTTCTGCCTTCTTTTGGATTAATAGAGTATTTTTAGTGATTCCACTTTATCTCCATTATTGTCTTACAAACTCTACCTTTTGTTTTGTTTATCAAGTTAGTCACAATCTTCCTTTAAGTAATATACCATTTCATACAAAACCTTACAACGATACACTTCTGTTATAACCCCTCTGTCTTTTGTGCTATTTTTGCCACATATTGTATTTCTATATTTTATAAACTCCATTATACATTATTAACAAGTTTGCTTTAAACAGTTGATTAACTTTTAAAGAGCTTAAAAATGAGAAAAAAAGTCTTCAACATGTATCCACATCTGTCACTGTAGGCCTTTTTGTTCCTTTTTGTAGTTCCAAATTTATCTTTGGTCTTATTTCCTTCTGCTTGAAGGACTTTAATATTTTGCGTAGTACAAGTCTGTGTTCAGTGAATTCTCTCAGTTTTTATTTGTTTGGAAAGTATTTATTTTGCTTTCAACTTTGAAAGTTATTTTCAAAGGCATAGAATTGTAGGCTGACAGTTTTTAAAATCTAGCCCATCATTCTGCCCCTGAGAAGTGCTTTTTGACATACAGACTGATTTCCTACTTTGTGAGAATTCTCATTTCTGACCACTGAACCCCAGCAAGATTCTCCACCTACATGCATATACCAGATTATAGTCAGTCTCTCTGCCTTGCCTTAATACACTCACATACATAGAAGAATTCCTTCTTTGACAGGATGGTCTATATGAGCCTTCTGAAGGAAAAGGCATGGTGCCTCCCACTTGGATGACTTTTCCATGCTTAAGCGAATTTGTATTGTTCTTGAGTTTCTGTGCCCAAATGGAATCACTAATTTCTATCTAGGTCAAGGAGGTCAGTTAGGATGCTGTAGTCCAAGCAAAAGTAATGATGGTATGAGTTATAACCGTGCTAATTGAGGTGGGTTAGCTAAATAATGAAAAGACTGAGAAGACTTGAATATGTGGTGTAAGAGAAATAGCATAGACTATGATGCAACCAGTGCCAGCATCTGTTTGTTTCTTCCTTTGTATAATAACACCCTACTTTTTAGCTGGGCACATTGTTGCTCAATGAAAAAAAAAAAGATTGCATTTTCAGGTTCCTTTTGTAGCGAGATGTGGCCATATCATTATATTCACATAAGTGAAATGAAAGTGGAATCACTGTAGGAACATTCTAGAAAGTGTTACCAAAAGGATTAAACCCTGCTTTACCAACTCTTTCCTACTAGCTATTATGTACATGTTGAGAATGGCAGATCATCCAGACAGAAAGAGCCCCTGACATACTTTTTTGAGAGAATACATTGCATTTCTATCTTGTATAAGCCATTGCTCTTGTTCTTGTTGTATGTGGATGTATGCAGCTGAGTCTAATCTTGACTGATGAAGGAAGCATGATAAAGAGGTTTTTAATCCTAGATCTGAGCAAGTGACAATGCACTTGGTAAGATTATGGAACACAGAAGAAACAAACAGATTAAGGGCTCTTGGAGGTAGACAATCCTGTGAAACAACTGTATACTAAATGGATAAATCTCTTCAGTTAAATTTTTAAAGAATCATAAAATATTCAAGCAGTATTTGAATCTTTTTTGGTTTTCTGAAACATGAACATTAATCTCATACACTAATTACTTTAGGAATCTGACGACTTAGTCATATCATAGTGGAGTTCTAAAATATCAAGGCTCTCTGCCTCATATTCCTCTCTATTAATGCAGGTATAGGTTTTCAGAACATTCTTGAATTATAAAGAGTTGTTTTTAAGGTTTTGGGATCCTCAAAAGATACATTGAAATAAAACATGGAAGGAATGCATGCTATGTATTTATGAATTGCTACTTTCTTTATAGATTAGGTCTTAAGCTTCAGTCACTAACTGTTAAAGAACTTTTGTCATGTGTTTTGGACTTTCATGTCAAAATTATTGTTGAACATAACTAGAGAAAATTAAATTCCATTTACTTTTTTTGTTTTATTTGTTATCATAAAACTTTCAAATGCCAGTAATTTTGCAGTATCTATTTCACTGTGCTTTTTAATTTTTTAAGTTATTCAAAGAATTTTTAGGATGCAGATATATTTTTATATATATTTATTCTCTTCTTCTGATCTTACTCCCTCAGGACAAATATGATGGATTTGTGGTGGTAGTTTTAAGCTTGAAGCCATCAAGGAAGTGCTTTAAAAATATCTTAGGCAAGCTTGTTATCTTTTTGTCTGACAGTAATGAGAACTGAGGTCTCTTTTTATGCCTTTTAAAAAATGTCTTTTCTATATACTGGCAAACAAGTTAGAATTTGAATGAACCATGAAATCTTTCATGGCAATGACTGTGGGAGAGAATAGGAAACTCCAGGGCACATTCTGAACTAGGGCTGATGTAATGCAGCCTGGGGAAGCTGTGGTCTGGACTCAGGTAGCTTTGAGGAGGTAAGTTAATAGCAGAGGATACTGCCAGAAACAAGCATGGATAAAAGAAGAAAAGAAATGAAAACAGTAAGACCATTGATAATGAAATACAGGAGGGAATAGGATTTGGTGCCTCTGTGGGAATCCTTGGAGGCCAAAGGCTCTAAAAGCTGAGACTGCTTCATTTTTCCTTTGATGTATAGTCATTGAAAAACAATAGTAAGGCACAGCTAGTATCAACATGGAAACTCACCATATTATATCAATGTTGATTTTTTAATACCTGAATTATAGGTTAGTGTCATGTACATAGTTTTTTTCCTTCCTCATTGAAAACAAAGGCTAGCATACTTTGAACTAACTTGGCAGCTTTGTGGCTGTAAAGATAAATATAGCACTTTTCAGGTGGCTAATTCATGAATAATCAATGAGCCAGCAAAGGACAAAAAGTGACATATGGCAGCCTAGTGTGGATTAAGTGTAACTGTCGTGTTCCCCTTGCCACCTTTTTCTCTTCTCTAATTTATTGAAAAAAACAAAACCAGGCTCATGTAGCCAGAAAACAGTACCTCTGGAAAAATTTACTTAAGCAAAGTGTTGACAGGAGAGTTTATTCACTAAATGTCTCATCTACCGTTTTGGTTGTTTTAATAGCCCAGTCCAAGTTGTTTCTGTTCATTGAAATCTTATTCAAAATGAAAATTTTGAATTCTCGAATTAGCAGTTTTGTTTTTTAAAATTACTACTAAACTAATATTTCCAAGTCAGTAATATTTGTTTTATTTTTATTTTTATCTTTTAGTCGGGGTCTCATTCTGTTGCGCAGGTTGGAATGCAGTTGGCACGATCATGGCTCACTGCAGCCTTGACTTTCTGGACTTAGGCTATCCCCTCCACCTCAGCCTCCCGAGGAGCTGGGACTACAGCATGCGCCACCAAGCCTGGTTAATTTTTTGTAGAGACGAAGTCTTGCTATGTTGCCCAGGCTGATCTTGAACTCCTGGCTTCAAGCAGTTCTCCTGCCTTGGCCTCCCAGAGTACTGGGATTACAGGGGCATGAGCCACTGTGCCTGACCAAATAAGTAATATTTAACCAGTTATGTTAATTTTGCCAGAATATTTGTCTGTAAATGAGCAATAAATGCATCATAGCTAATTGTTTTCATGCATTGACTTAATGCATAAACTGAAATAGAAAGCACTCTTGAGTTTTCCTTTTGTATCAACCAAGGATTTGTTAATTTTAATTTTTTTTAATTTTAAAACAGAGTTTATTAGTGAGAAGTAGAGAAGGAAAAAGAAAGATTCATGGCAGAAAGACCTGCCATGGGCAAGTTTTTTGAAAAAAAAAAAAAGCCACCTTTATTTTATTTTATTTTTTAAACAAATAACCACCAGATTTAATGGAAATGTTTTTACAACAGCATTCTGAGGAACTGCTAATGGGGAGGTATTTGTTTGCAACCAAGTAATAACCCTTCTACTTTAAAAACATTGGTCTTCCTTGGCAGCTCATGAAGGCTGAGGTGTTTAGTTCAGTTAGACAGTTTGCACCTTGCTCTTATCTGACTTTGTCTCAGGACTCTGATTCTGAGAGATTTAAAATTGGAGAGGCTCTTCGTAGCCTAATTCTCCAGCTCTCTCAGTCCCACTCCAGTCTTTCCAAAACATTTGAATTGGCAGAAGAATTGGCACTATGTTTTGATTAAGTATATTTGCTATAAAGAATTAATATTTGTTTTGAATAGTGCCCCCAACTACCCTCACTAACCTTCTCACCACAAAAATAGATTCTGGAAACTTGCTGTTAGAATTGCAGCTTCCCATCTGAATACGAAAAACTTGATTTATTGATAAATCATGTGGATCTTGTGGGCCTTTTAATGACACCTCAGGAATCAAGGTCTGATTTGGGTTGGGTCTGTAATATTGGGCGTCAGATGATGGTGAGATGATTGAAATCAAGTCTGTGGGAGAAGGATGTCCACAGGACATTCTTTTTCCTCTTATAGAATATTTACAATGATTATTGTGATGAAACTTGCCACCACTGGGAGTGACCTTGATGGAAAGGTTGTAAGAGACACACTTTAAAATTTTTCTTGGTAGAGAATCCTCTCAGTGTCTTCACTAAGGAAGATGAATGTGAGGGTAACATAGCCTAAAGAAGTTTCTTCAGAACTCAGTCTCTCTTCCTGTGGTCCCTTTGCCTATTCCACATTCTGTGTGGTTTACCGGCTACCTGAAAGCTTTCAGATCTGGTCAAGAACATGGTGGTTATGCCACTTTTTGAGCAATGAATCAAGTGTGGTGGTTAAGCGCATGCACTGTGAATTTCTTCTGTAAGATGGTGGCATATTATATTTTCCAAGAATGGCTGCACTTTCAATCCCTTGTTCATTATAGTCCGTTTGTACTTTGTATTTCCTTTGGCCATGTTCTTTGACCTTGACACTCCTCCACTGAGAGGGAGGTCTCTGTCTTCTCTTGAATCTGCACAGGCTGTTGATTAGCTTATGACCAACAGAATGTGGTGAAAGTACTGCATGATGACTGAGGATATGTCAGAACAGGCAAAGCAGCCTCCACCCTGTTTTCCAGGACACTTCCTTTTGGATCTGTGTGCTGCCCTGTAAGATGTCCTGCTATTCAGAAGCCGCCCTGCTGGTGAGAGAGAAGAGGCCATAGAGAGAGGCTGTATGTTGACAGCTTTAGACAGTTTAGATTCTAGCTGATAGCTGCATCAACAATCCTACGTGTAAGTAAAGATTTCCCCAAACAACTCCAGCCTCCAGCCATTGAGTCATCCCTAATTGTTGCATCTTCTCAGCTGTGGCCTTAGGTATTACACATTACCTTTGGGTTTGCTCTCAATTTTGGACCCACAGAATTCATGAGTGTGATAAAATTGTTCTTTTTTTTTTTTTTAATTTAAATCTCACTCTGTTGCCCAGGCTGGAGTGCAGTGGCACACTCACGGTACCTCCAGCCTCCACTTGCTGGGCTCAGGCGATCCTTCTGCCTCAGCTTTCCAAGTAGCTGGAACTACAGGCACACACCACCATGCTCAGCTAATTTTTTGATTTATTGTAGAGAAGAGGTCTCACCAAGTTCCTAGACAGGTTTTGAAACCCTGGGTTCAGGCAATCCTCTCGCCTCCGCCTCCCAAAGTGTTGGGATTACAGGTGTGAGCCACCATGCCCGGCTGATAAAAATTCTTTTTTCAAGCCATTACATTTTGGTGTAATTTGTTAAACAGCAAGAGTGACTGGAATAAAAACCTTGGCAGATTCTTAACTTTTGTGCCCTTTAGCTTCCAATCTTTAAAATGGTAATAATAATGGTGCTCCTTTAGAGAAATGAGTTAATACATAGATACATAGAATAGTACCTAGCACATAGTAAGTTTCACTAAATTCTAACTATTCACTAAGAGAAATTCATTAGACTACTAAGTTATGTTAGAAATAGTGTGCTCAACTTGACTTTACTAATGAAATGTTCCTTATAATATGTAAAAATGAAAAATCCAATTATACAACTATTCTTAATTTGAAATTTGTTCCACATTTGAGGGGTTGGGATTCTGGTAATTGTTCTCAAAGTATCAGCTGGAATGGTTTGGATATATCTTCAAAATAACCCTAGCTTTTCTTATTTGCCTATTTATAGCTATCTGTGAATTAAATTATATGCTCTTAAAATCCATTTATTTAATTTCCTTTGGTTGTGTTCTGGAATAACAAATTCTGTGGATTTACTGAGTAAAATAGAGTAGAGCTTTAAAAAAATCTTCCTAAAATTATCACTTTCAAACTTTTAAGTAATGCGGAAAAGAAATCAGTATTTACATCATCATGTATTAAACATTATCATAGGTTTGTATACATTTTAGATGTTTACAATAATTACAAATCTTGATCTTCATCATTATGTTGTAAAAGAGTTCTAATTATTTTGCTCTTTGTTAATCCCTGTCACCATGACATTTTAGTTGACTGTTCAAATATAGACATTAAATGATCAGTTTCTTTGTTTAAAAAGTGTACTAATTTAAAAATATTTGGTCGGACATGGGGGCTCACTTCTGTAGTTCCAGCACTTTGGAAGACCAAGGTAGGAGGATGCTTTGAATCTGGGAATTCAAGACCAACCTGGATAACATAGCGAGACCTTGTCTCTACAAAAATTTAAATAATTAGCTGAGTGTGGTGATGCCCACCTGTAGTCCCAGATGCTCAGGGGGCTGAGGTGGGAGGATTGCTTGAGCCCAGGAAGTCAGGGCTACAGTGAGCTGAGATCTTGCCACTGCACTCCAGCCTGGGTGATAAAGCAAGACCCTGTCTGTAAAAAAATGAATACATACATAAACAGACATTTACTTTAGGCTAGCCATGTATGATATGGCTTCTTCCAGTTTTCCATTAAAATACACATAGTTCCATAACAGCACTAAACAGTCATTTATTAATTTTAGAGGTGTTTCCACTAACTACTATGTTAGACTAAGAAAGTCTTAGTTGTCTGTACTTTGAATTCTGAAACAGAAGATTAAAATTAGGTGGGAAGTGGGCAGGAAGAGGCTTTGATCAATTCCTATTGTTTATTCCATACCTTGGAGATCTAGGTCGCTGTGAGTGACTATTGGAAACTTGTACTATTTCCTTCATACTATGTGTTTCATGACATATTACTGGCCTAATAACCTGCTTAGAGATTTCTCCATCTCTCCCATTCCCAACACGCTGTTCTTTGTACATCTATTCAGAGACTAAGTTTCCAATATGCAATGTAGAAGAAAATGAAAGGAAACTGTTAGGGTATTGCACTTCAGGGATATGATGTAGCAGTAGATGTGGTGTTAAGAAGAACCCTAGAAGAAGTGTGCTTTTGGGGTTTCAGGGTATCATTTACTTCGGGGTTTCGGGCTGTCTGTTAAAGGACAAACTATAGAATTTCCTGACACTATAGGAGTGAATTTTCATAATACGAGAAGAAGAAATAATAGAAGATCCAAAAGCAGCCCAACGTGGTTGAACCACCTGCTTAGTTCTGTAACCTCAGCTATGGCCTTTGTACATCAACCTATACTCTTAAAAACTGACCAAATTAAGATGTGAGCAGTTTTCACCACCCAAATTGATAGTGATGGAAATCAAGGGTAATCTGCATACCTTGCCATTAAAAATTGTGCATTTTATTTTCACAAAGAATAGTAATTTTCAGGGAGACTGAAAGAAATCTGAATACTAGAAGGGAACCATTATGTAAAATAAGGAAGAAAGTCTTAAAAGTAATTCTGAATATGATTTATTATGGTATACAAAAATGTTTTAGAAAGTGTCAGATTTTATTCTTGGAGCAAAAAATACTACCTCTAGGAAACCAAATCAGAAAGTAATAAGAAAAATTCAGAATGAGATTTCTTTTTTTTTTTTTGAGTCAGAATCTCACTCTGTTACCCAGGCTGGAGTACAGTGGCATGATCATGGGTCCCTGCAGCCTCCATCTTCTGGGTTTAAGCAATTCTCCTGTGTCAGCCTCCCAAGTAGTTGGGACTACAGGTGTACACCACCACACTCAGCTAATTTAAAAATGTTTTTTTGTAGAGACAAGGTCTCACTATGTTGCCCAGGCTGATCTCGAACTTCTGGGCTCAAATGGTCCTCCTGCCTTGGCCTCCCTAAGTGCTGAGATTACAGGTGTGAGCCACTGCACCTGGCCCCAGAATGAAATTTTAAAAGTAACTGGAAAGAAGAAAAACAAAGAAAAACAAACAAAATGAAAAAAAACAAAACAAAAAACCAACAACTTGAAAATGTAATAACAGAATAAAAAAATCTGTAATGGCAGTTGCAGATAGCAGAGCTCATCCTGCAGAAAATGGAATCAAGTATTTATTTGAGATTGTTTGGAATGAGGAGAAAGTGATGAGGGTGAAGATGTCTGATAATGAAGACAGAGAGAAGCACCTACTGATGAATAAGTTATTAAAGGATAAATCAGTGCAAACAGAACAGAAGCAAAAAATAAAAGCAGAAGAAAACTTTTTTGAACTGAAATAGTTCCGAACCTTTAGGTCCAAAGTATAGGCTTCATTGTAGGCAAAATTAATAAAAATAAGTCCTCATCTGTCTGAATTCTGGTAACATAAACTTTAAAAGATAAAGGGAAAAAACTTATAGATTCAAAAACAAATAGTCTACTCTAATGATACAGAAGTCAGCCTTCACTCACATTTCTTTTTATTTATCCTGAAATGCATTCATTTGGCTTCTTAAATCTGTGGTTTGGTAATTTCATTAGTTCTGGAAAAACCTCAGCCATTATCTTGTGAAATGTTTCTTTCTTATCTCTGCCATTCTCAGTTTATTCACTTTGAAACTCCAGTTAAGTACATGTTGGGCCTTGTATATTCTTTACGTTTCTTATGCACTCTTCCGTACTTACTATTTTATTTGTTTATGTGTCCTGCATTGTGTATGGTTACTTCTAGGGGTGTGCTGGTAAAATGACTCTCCAGGGACAAAAAGCCCCGATTGGTAGTATTTATTGATTTTCATAGTATAAATATCCTCATCAAAGGTAGTTTCAGACAACCAATATGATTTCACTCAAATATTCTGGATATTAGCCCCTCATCATGTATATAGTTTGTAAATGTTCTCTCCCGTTCAGTAGATTACCTTTTCATTTTGTTGATTATTTCCTTTGCTGTGCAGAACTTTGTAATTTAATGTAGTCCTACTTGTTTATTTTTGCTTTTGTTGCCTGTGATTTTGGTGTCATACTCCAAAAGATCATTGCCAAGACTAATCCCAAGGAGTTTTTTTCCCTGTGTTTTCTTCTAGGAATTTTAAGTTTTCTTTCTTTCTTCTTTTTTTTTTTTTGAGTTGGAGTCTTACTCTGTCGCCTAGACTGGAGTGCAGTGGCATGCTTATGGCCACCGCAGCCTCCAGCTGCTGGGCTTAGGTGATCCTTCTGCCTCAAGCTTCCAGGTAGCTGGAACTACAGGTGCGTTACCACGCCTGGCTTATTTTTTGATTTATTGTAGAGATGAGGGCTTATGAAGTTGCCCAGGCTGATCTCGAACCCCCGGGCTCAGGCAGTCCTCTCTCTTTGGCCCCCTGAAGTGCTGGAATTACTGGCGGAGCCACCGTGCCTAGCCAGAAATTTTAAGTTTTCATGTCTTACATTGAGGTCTTTAATTTATTTCTCATTAGTTTTTGTATATGATATAAGTTAAGGGCCCAATTTTATTCTTTTGTATGTGGATATCCAGTTTTCTCAGTACCATTCATTGAACAGTGTATACTTACCCATTTTGTGTCCTTGGAGGCTTTGTCAAAGATTAGTTGACAATATGTACGTGGTTGATTTCTACTCTGTATTCTGTTCCATTGGTCTATGTGTCTGTTTCTATGATTGTACCATACTGTTTTGTTTACTATAGCTGTGTAATATAGTTTGAAATCAGAGGATGTGATGCCTCCAGACTCTTTCTTTCTCAGGATTATTTTAACCAATTGAAGTCTTTTGTGGTTCTATATGAATTTTAAGATAAAAAAAAAATTCTGTGAAAAATGCTATTGGAATTTTGATAGAGGATTTCATGAATATGTAGATCACTTTGGATAGTATGGACATTTTAATAATATTGATTTCTTTAATCCATGAACATGAACTATCTTTTTATTTACTTGTTCCATCTTCAATTTCTTTCAACAAGGGTTTATAGTATTTGGTGTACAGATGTTTCATCTCTAGCTACATTTATTCTTATTTTATTCCTTTTGAGTTAGCATGGGGATTATCTTCTTGGTTTCTTTGCTAGTTCATTGTTAGTGTATAGAAATGCAACTAAGTTTTGGATGTTGATTTTATATCCTGCAACTTTTGTGAATTTGTTTATTAATTCTGGCAGTTTTTTGGTCGAGTTTTTAGAGTTTTCTATGCATAAGATTATGCCATCTGCAAACAGGGACCGTTTTGCTTCTTTTTTTCCAATTTGAATGCCTCTTTTTTTCTTGCCTAATTGCTCTAGTACTCTGTCAAATTGAAGTGGTGCGGCTGGGCACCTTGTCTATTCTTGATCTTAAAAGAAAAGCTTTAAACTTTTTATAGTTGAATATGATATTAGCTGTAGGCTTGTTGTATTGTACATGGCCTTGATTATGTTGAGGCACGTTCCTTCTATGCCTAAGTTGTTGAGTTTTTATCATGAAAATTGACTTGAATTTTGTCAAATGCTTTTTCTGCATCTATTGAGATTATTGTATGATTTATTTTATTTATTTATTTTAATTTTAATTTAATTTTATTTTTTGAGTTGGAGTCTGACTGGAGTGCAGTGGCACACTCCCGGCCACCACAGCCTCGACCTGCTGGGCTCTGGTGATCCTTCCGCCTCAGCCTTCCAAGTAGCTGGAACTACAGGTGTGTGCTACCACGTCCGGCTAATTTTTTATTTTATTTTATTGTAGAGATGAGGTCTCGCCAAGTTGCCCAGGCGGGTCTTGAACCCGCGGGCTCAGGCAATCCACTCACCTCAGTCTCCCAAAGCGCTGGGATTACAGGCTGAGCCACCGAGTCCGGCTT
>CAUYQG010139950.1:0-28863 GCA_963574415.1 Tarsius wallacei | reverse complement strand
TAAATTTAAATACAGATTAAACCTTTTATAGCATAAAGTGTTTTTTTTTTAAGTGAGAAAGCAGGATTTATTAAGAGGACAGAAAAGCTCCCACAGTGGAAGGGGGCCCAAAGGGGTTGCCCACTTTAGTCATTACACAGGGGCAGCAGTGAAGTTTCTCACTCTCCTGCCTGCACTGAGAACTTGAAAATAAAGTTGCCTCTGAGGATAAGACCCTAAAATTCATCCACATGGCAGCCATGGGAGTGTCCAAAAGGGACTCTGCCATGAGGTCTGTCATTAGCTGGCGGCCTCCCTCTGCCACACCTTTGGGATCTGCTGCATTGTACATGCCAAGGCCACACTCTACCCAGGTTGCCCCCAGCCGATGACCAAGCAAGGCAGGGGTGGTAGAGCCAGGATGCCCCTCCCCAACTTGGGTCTCCTGTAGAAGGCCATCTTTGCTAGAACTCCTCAATGCCCTGGCCAAGATTTTACTCAGGGCTGCGCTACAGTCTGGGCTCGCCAACCCAATCCCCCTCCTTTCCCTGCCTCCTCTCATAGGGGTCAGTCCTGCGTTGCAGTCTGAAGTAGGCATTTTGCCCCATAAGTCTCTTGCAAATCAAATTCCATATTGGTGTCTGTTTCTCAGAGGATCCAAAACAACACAATACAAAGCAAATGAGACTAATTTTTAGGAGAAGTGACCTTAAAGGGCATTCTCAACGGTGAGTGCAGGAACCAGGCGTGTTCTATCCAACGCTGTTATCTCCAGACCCTAGTATAGAGTTTGGCATACAGTCAACTCTCAATAGCTTGAAGGAAGAAAGGAAAGAGGGAGAGAGGGAGGGAAGTAAGGAAGGAACGGAGAGAGAGACGCAGAAAAGGCGGAAGGCGGAAAGGAAAGAGGGATGGGAGGGAGGGGAGGAAGAAGAAAAGATTTTTGGATTAGCTGGGACTGAAAATCTAATCAAGCCTTAGTGAATGTTTTTAAAAAGCTGTAGCATTAGAAGGAAAATATATAGGCAGAGGAGGGTGGTCAGCTTGGAATTTAGAAAGGGGAGTCCAAAGAGTGAAAATGTGTGAGTATGTCTCCAGTGTCGTCTGGGAGGGACATATGTGCTTACACATTCATCCGTGCATCCATATCTACATATGCATAAATGATCATATTCAGTAAGTAATATGTATATTTTGCATATACTTGTATGCCTGTCATTTTGCTCAGAATATCTAGTATATACAAATAATACCTAAGTATGCCAGCAAAGTAAAAGAGAAATGAAACAAACAAAAAATCTCTAGATACTGCCAATGGAAACATGACCAATTGAGAAAACAGAGACAACTGCCAACACCAGGCACAGAGACAGTGCTTCCGTGGCTCTGAGAGCCCATTTGCACAATCAATCCTACACAGTGGCCAGAAGACGCCTGTCGTTAGCGTCTGGCAAACATCCCCAGTTAAGAAGCATCAATTCCAACGTCTCAGAGAAAAAGCTCCGGACTCAATCAAGAACTGTAATTCTATCAAATTCAATCAAATGGGTAAACCTCGTGCTGATTTTTAAAATGAATAACCATTTAATACCCACAATAGACATGCGTTGATGTTCAAGCATTTGGGCTTTATTTAGAATTTACTTGGAATGATGCTCTTTCCCACATAGATCTTCTTTTGCAATTATCTTGGCAGAAAAAATGCACATTCAGGGTTCTACTTGTTTCTCAGGAAAAATGAAGTTTATGTCAGGATTATTTCAAAAGCGTTTGTAAGTCTGTAAAATGTTATCAAAATTTTGAGGACTAAGGACTCAGGACACATACTTTATACTAGCTGTATTAATATTACAGATTTAGGACTGTGTTCATAGCCATAATTATGTACATTATACATACTGTTCTCTTAGTTCTCTTTTAAACTCAGTTCTCTTTTAAGCTAAAGAGAAATAAATAATTTCTAAACCGGGCTTGGTGACTCAGCCTGTAATCCCGCGCTTTGGGAGGCCGAGGTGAGTGGATTGCCTGAGCCGGTGGGTTCGAGACCCGCCTGGGCAACTTGGCGAGACCTCGTCTCTACAATAAATAAAAAAGTAGCAGGGCGTGATAGCGCGCGCCTGTAGTTCCAGCTACTTGGAAGGTTGAGCAGAAGGATCGCTGGAGCCCAGCAGGTCGAGGCTTCGGTGGCCGGGAGCAGCACTGCACTCCAGTCTGGGTGACAGAGTGAGACTCCAACTCAAAAAAAAAAAAAAAAAAAAATTACTCAGCCTTGTATGTCTAATGCCTTCGCTTGCGTATAATATTTATTTGGATACTGCCTTTTCAGTGGTTCTCTTCCTTTTGCAGAAGCAATAACCCTTAAGCAATCTCAACACATAACAAACCAGCTCCAATGGGAAATTCAAACTATTTTATTCTCAAAAAAAAAAAGAAGACCAGTGAGTAAAGAGAAAGCTACCTGTGAATGGAGTTCAGATAGAGGAACAGCCGCTATCATTCCTCCCAGGAGTCATCAGTCCGCCTCTGATTACAGCCATGTGGACACTAAAATCATTATCATTGATCTTCTTTACTGGCGACTTTTCTAAAAAGCAAAAGAACCAGAAGGACTTAGAATTAAGACAAACTCTTCAGATCCCTGGAGAATAATTTTATCACAGAAGAGACAAAAGGGAGGGGAACTGAAGGGACACTAACGTTGTCTTTGGGGGGCAAAATTAAGGGTGATTTCTTTTTTTTCTTTTCATAAATATTTTCTGGTTTTTATATAGTAAGCAGGTATTTCCTTTAGACTCAAGGACATTTTTACTTAAAAAACAAAAAGAAGAAATGGTTACTGAGGATGGACACCCACACCACTTAAGAGAAAGCTTCAGTTTTTATTCCTTGGTGTGGATTAGGGGTCAGATGCTGACACCAAACTCTTGCCCTGAGCTTTGAGGACCAGTGACTGAGGAGAACACAGGGATCCCAGAGGTATCTGGAAAAAAGAGATCTGGGTTGATACCCTCTCGTGCTCCAAAGACTTCTTGCTCTCCACTCCTGGCTCCCTGTTAGCAGATATCCTTGGTGACATGCCTCCCACCTTTGGGGGGATCCCAGCCCTTCGCCGGGGGATATCTGTTGCATTGTCTTCTTTGCAGACAACTACCAGCTTGGAATGATTCATGAGTATGAGTCACATTGAGTCCTGGTGGAGACAGTCAGATGAGTTAGCTACAAAATGTACCCAACCAGTTAAATGAGTCGATCTATTGGATGAGGTGATTTAAATGTGATGACTACACCGAACAAATAAAAAGATATTTGTTAGCCAGGCACAGTGGCTTATGCCTGTAATCCCAGCACTTTGGGAGGTGGAGAGGAAAGGATTGCCTGAGCCCATGGGTTTGAGACCAGCCTGGGCAATATGGCAAGATCTTGTCTCTACAGTAAATAACAACAACAACAACAACAACAAAAAAGCTGGGCATGGTGGCACATGCTGGAGGATCACCTGAACCCAGCAGATCAAGGCTGCAGTGGTCATGAGTGTGCCACTGCACTCCAGTCTGGGCAACAGAGTGAGACTCCAACTCACAAAAAAAAGAAAAAAAGATATTTGTTACCTACAGTTAATACAATCACTCTTATAGTCAAAGATTCATCCCCAAAAGTCAACATAAGAAAACAGTTCTGAGGTGTTTTGGTTTGATTTGGTGGTGATGTTCATTGACCTCACTTCCTGGTCCTCATTGACATCAATGACCGACATATTGAGGTGTTTTTTTTTTTTTTTTTGGTCAAGGCAATATTTTTTATTAATACATGTTCTTATATCTTTTCTCATACCTACATCTTCTCTGTATTATGTGAGAGATCCCTGGGTTCTCTCAACAGAGCCTTTTCCAAATTCTTGGAGGTCTACCTCTACATGGAAGGGAGGTGGCCTGTTGTTCTGAAGCGTTTACCTCAGGCCTGGTCCTTCTTTCCCAGGAAAATGTTTGCTTATATGCTGCTTCCAGAGAAAGAGGTGGAAAGAACCTCTTCCCCGATACCTCCAGAGTAACAGGAAGAGCTTTCTGATTGAACAGTCAGTCCTTGCTCACATGCCCCACCTGGGGCTGGAGAAGCAGTGAAGGGAATCAGTGTTCACAGAGCCACAAGGGGTGGCTCTCCACGGGAGGAGTCCTGTGTAGACAAACAGCATATGTCCCTCCGCGACACCCACCATTTCCACATGTACTGAGCATTCCCGACTCCGGAGAGAGGCTCTAATGGATTGACATGAAGCGTTGATTAAGAACTTGAGTTTTCCAGTCAGCTCGAATTCCAGCTTTTCATGTACAAATTACAGGTCTTAGTGGTTAATCTCTATAAATCTCAGAATCTTTACTTGTAAAATGGTGATAATCATTCTTACCTGATAGGAACTGCTGAGAAAATTAAATGAAATGTTATTGTAGGCACTCAGTACAGTTCCTGGTGTATAATAAGTGCTCGGTAAAAGTCAGAGACAATGAAAACGATGGTGATAGCTCATTATGAAGGGACTCCTTTGGGCAAAGCTTCATTCCAAAACAGCAAAGAGCAGCTGGCTTACTCACGTTCAGCTTTGTAAGCTTGCATGTGGTTACCTTTGACTCTAAAAAATCCCTGACCCAATCCAACATGGCAGGTGAGTGGAACTGCTTTCATTCAATAAGTAGCATCATTCCTGCAACTTTGTAAAGACCTTCTTGGGTCTGCTTTCCTCAGCAAAGAGATGCAGGAAGATGGACTAACTGAACTTTGTGAGATCCCTGACATGGTATTAATCATATTAGTGCCTGCCCATTATTGTTCTAGTAGCTTAACCTTTTTTTAATTTTTAAATTATTTATATATTAATTTAATTTTTTTCTTTTTTTTTTAGAAATGAGATTTTGCTATGTTTCCCAGGCTGGCTAGTCTCCAACTCCTGGGCTCAAGCAACCTTCCCACCTCGGCCTCCCAAAGTGCCATAATTATAGGTGTAAGCCATCACTCCCAGTCTTCATTTTTATGCTTTTATATTTGGGGACAATTCTACACTATGTGACCTTCATCCCCCACATAGTGTTGAATTCCCAGGCTTCCTTGCAGCTGAGACAAAGGCATGTGACCTGGACCATACCGATCATGTGCACTTACATCAGACATGGATCAAGACATTGACATGAGCAAAGAGGTTCTGTGATGGGCGCTCGTTCTGTAGCAACAGAGGTGTCTGTCCTCTGGGGCAGGAGTGTTGCAAGGTGGAATTTCCCTGGGCAAAAAAGCACTGGAAGTGCTCACAGCAGTGGTGACTGCAGTAAGTTCGAGTACCTGCATTTAGTGCTCAGTCTTAGTGGCAGCAATGGCGACAGATGTATTTCTCACTGGGGCATTTCTGAGGCAAGGTTTTGGCCATTCTTTGTGGGAAATTCGCCTTAAGATTGTCTACACAATCCTTTTTCTTTTTAGTTGGAGTCTCACTCTGTCACCCAGGCTGGAGTGCAGTGGCACATTCACGGCCACACCTGCATCAACCTGCTGGGATCTGGAAATTCTTCTGCCTCAGCCTTCCAAGTAGTCAGAACTACAAGAGCGTGCTACCATGCCTGGCTATTTTTTTTTTTAAATTTACTGTAGAGATGAGGTCTCGCCAAGTTGCCCCAGCTGGTCTTGAACCCTTGGGCTCAGGCAATCCATTCGCATCGCCTCCCAAAGTGCTGGGATTACAGGTTGAGCCACCAAGCCCCACAATCCTCTTTATGGTATGTGAACTGTCTGTTATTTTAAAATACATCCCTTTTACTGCTCGATCCAGCAGAGTGGACTCACTCTGAACAGGCTCTGTTGTTTGTAGCTAAGAAGCCTGACCAGTATAATTCCTCTCCAACATTTTATTCTTGGCAGAGGGGTGTGTGGGGAGGTGGTCTACTTTTCCTCCTAATGTGCGTTTGCAAACATAAAAAATAATTGAACTAACTTTTAATTCTAAAAATCCTTGAACACAAGAGTCACTACAGCTTGGATCTGTGCCCAAGAATTCAAAGATCATTGGGAGTTTCTAAATGTTGATGGTATCTAACAAGCTGAATTCTGAAAAGGCATCTCTGTCAGTGCAATATTAATATCATAACTGCACGCTATTATTTTTTCCCAGATAAAAGAAAATTGGAAAAGCCCATTCTGATAGTTTTTTGTTTGTTTGTTTTTTGTTTTTGAGTTGGAGTCTCACTCTGTTGCCCAGGCTGGAGTGCAGTGGCATGCTCACGGCTACCCCAGTGTGAACCTGCTGGACTCAGGCGATCCTTCCACCTCAGCCTTCCAAGTAGCTGGAACTACAGGCACGCACTACCACGCCCGGCTCATTTTTTATTTTATTGTAGAGACGAGGTCTCGCCAAGTTGCCCGAGTTGGTCATACTGATAGTTCTAAAGAACTGCAGACATTATGGAAATATCATGAAACTTGTATCATCACTAATAGGCTGTGTAAGAGGAATTTCACACTAATGGCTTTCTGTATACTTTTCATTCCTTTTATACATTTGTAACGCTTATAAGTCTAGAGACCCCTGTGGTGTAGCAGGAGCAGTGTCACATTCAAGGAAGCACAGACCACACCTGAGTTCCAGATATGGCTCATGCCTCTTCCATTATAAAAGAAGAAAAAGAACACTTTTTGTAAAAAGAACACTCTAGGTTAGGTGTGATGGCTCACACCCATAATCCTAACAATTTAGGAGGCCAAGATAGGAGGATTGCTTGAGCCCAGGAGTTGGAGACCAGCCTGAGATAGGAGGATCTCTTGAGCCTAGGAGGTCAGCAGGCTGCGGTGAGCTGGGATCATGCCACTGCACTTCAGCCTAGGTGACAGAGTGAGACCCTGTCTCAAAAAAGAAAAAAAACCCCATAAACTCCCATTATTTCCTCTCCCCCTCAATCTGATGCACTGCCCTGGGTTGGTACTCAGGCACTTTTCAAGATCATCAGAGATTATCCATATCTTAGGTTAGTTGTTTCAGAAAAGGCCACTTATTTATTTAAAATAGGCTCCAAATTTTCATAGTAGATATTGAAAAGTGTTTAGGATTTTATCTTAAAAAGGGAAACTGAAAATTAGAAAATTAAATTTTTGTTTGTATCAAAATTTCAGTTCTATTTGAAACTATTTGAGGAGGGACTCCCCCCAAAAGGAATTATTTTTTGGAGAGGAGACCCCTTTTAGTACAAGCTTCCTCCTCTAGGTAAGTGTTCTAGGAATCCATCAGCATCAGTGTACCAGCTAGCGTTCTTGTGAGAGGTTGCATCTGGCTTCGGTGAGGTTTTTTATTTTTTATTTTTTTGGAGATTCTTTCAGTGTGTTTGTCCATTTCATGATGGGTGATTTACACAAACACCCTGCCCACACCACACTGAGTGTTCAGCAGTTTTTGACCAAAAGTGGCATGACCCCCGTGCCTCAACCCCCTATTCACCCAACCTCACCCCAATAGACTTTTTTTGTTTCCCAGATGAAAAAAGTCCTCAGAGGGAACTGTTCTGCTGATGTGGAAGAGGTGAAACAAAAAGTGGCAGAAGCACTAAAAGGCATCAAAATTGACGAGTTCAAAAACTGTTTAGAGAGTAGAAAAAGTGTCTCAATAGGTGTATAGCATTAAACAGAGAGTACTTTGAAGGTGACTGAAGTTTAAACATGCAAGAAATACACAATTTTTAATAAATAGATTCTGGGTTTTTTGGGGTCCCCCTCATATGCTAATTCTCCTGAATCAATGTGAATTTTTTTAAGCATAATTTCCCCGACAAAATCGAATTATAGCAAAGTACAAACATCTTTCTCTTCACTTTTTACTTTTTCAGCATTATAACATAGATTACTTTTGGAAAAGTATCATAGGGCTTTTTCATTTTTCTCATGAAGTTGTTCACTAGAGCATCTCATCTAGACATTCACTTGTTTAAAAAAGCCCATCATTCTTCCACTTTTTCAACATCACTTGCATTCATCTTGTGAAATTCTGGATTTTTTTTTTTTACAAGATCAGTACTGACTGCACAATGAAATGAATGTGCATCGGATTTACATTGCATTTTCAGATGTTTACAAGACGGATGAATTAGCTAGAGACTAACTGACAATGCTGTTGATATACTGGGCCCAGCCAGATGCTAGTGTTATGTAGTAAGAAATGTTTGTGTGGGGCCTGATTTTATAAGCGATTAGTTCATTGGTGAATATTTTCATTATTCTCATTATTTTGATATTGTGTATAACCTGGTAACTGCAGAGACTGGACAATATATACTTTGGATAATAAGGATCATTTCACTGACCACTCTGCTTCTTTTTTTTTTTTTTTTTTTTTTTGAGAATCTACCCACAGGGCTTTTGTCCTCTCTCCCTCTTTCATTTCCTACTGCCTGGAGTTCCATAGCTCTCTGTCCATTATACACATTCTGTATCACAAAGTTCAAAAATGGGTCTTGCAGAGATGGACCTTACAAACACCTTCAGAGTCCACTTGGGTGTCTCTCAATTTTAATGTATTAAGCTTCTCAGGACATTTAAGGCTTATAATTTTGGTCAGAACTGTAGTTCCAAGTCAAATGTGTGTTTTTATAGCAAATACTATGGGTCTTGGTAAACTTTAAAATCACATGGTACAATCAATGTCTTTTTTATGTGTCAGCAACAACAGAATGATCAGTGTTAATCTTAAATCTTTAGTGAGGATATGAATACATTCATCAGTCTATAAATTAAGAAGAAAATACTGTTGCATATTTATATTCAAGTAGTTTTCTATTTAAGCATGCTTAATACTTTGTTTTTTTCTTTTATATTTTGAGAACTTAGCTTACTCCTAAAAATGAAGTACTTTCTGGCTATGAGGACTCCAAATCATTACCAGAAAGTAGATTGAGCAATATTTCCACTTTATAATTTAAAATTATGACTTTTAAATAAACTATCATCTAAAGCACTTATGTTATTGGATAACAAATTCTTGAAATGTGTGCAAAATAAACAACCATTTATTTTCCTCTTTGCTGTTTTTAAGAAATTTTTATTGGGTTGAGGGTGTTTCAGGATATAATGCAGTTTGCCAAATTCTGTAATCCTTTTTTTTTTTAATGTCATACAGGGTGTGGTGCCTTTAGAGAAATTTGAAAAGTTGTAGTTTATGATGTTTTTCTCCTTCACTTTTTCAAAAATGGTAAGATAATCTAAATCCTGCAGGAACATTCTGGTTCCTAGTATAGGCTTCTGGGTTCCCCACTACTAAATGTGAAATTATATCCTACAGCCAATTTTACTTATTTCCTTGCCAGGAGTGTTTATGTTCTTCACGTTACAAGCTCATTATTAGAAGTGAAGTCTTGACAAACACTACTTTAATGCTTAATTTTTTCTGCTTAGAAAGGTGAAAATAATTTAGAAGAAACAACACAAATGAAGTATCAAAACTAAGTTATATCTCCCAGAGGGGGTGTGGTTATCGAAAATCTCAATGAATCCATTCTACTCTTGTTATTCTTGCATCGATCCCTGGTTATTGAGAAGCACTTAATGGAATAAATGTTTGCAATTCTTTTTCTTATAATTAAGAAAAGAAATGCTTTGATTCCATAAGGCTAGAATTGTTCTTCTTAGAAAAACAAAGCCTCTGTAAATCGTAACCTGTCAATACCCCAGAAAGAGGCTGCTGGAAAAGGTCTTCTAAGCACAGACAGATGCCGGCAGAGAAACACCATTTTCAGGGACATTCCATGGGACGGTGAGATTTGGGTCTGTCCTGAGTACTTGACATTTAATGACAATTCACACAGAGATCGCTTGCCTGAGAACCCGTGTCTAAATTTCCCTGCACAAATCACCTCCCTTGTCAATCTACACCCGTAAACACAGAAAATAATCCACTGAGGTTGTGTGTGTGAGTGCGAGTGTGTTGAAAGAGAATAAGCATAAGCGCAGGAGTTAAAATACGACAGAATCCCTCCTTTCCTGTCCTCTTTCTTTCCTTTGATCTGGGTGCTTGAAAGAGACAAAGGGGGACCCCAGGTTTTCCGGCATTCAGCAAGCGCTCATACTTTTTTTTTTCAAGCAACTGGGAAAAATACTCCCCAAAGCAACCCACGCAGCGCCCCCACTCCCACCCCGCAGTCGCCTGTGGATCTCGGGCCGGGCCGCCCAGGCGCCCCCCCGCAGGGGCTGCTCGGCTCCCCCGGGCCCTGCGGGCGGGGCGCGAGGGGGCCGCGCGTCCCGGGGTGCGGGCAGGAGACGCCCGCCCGCCCAGGGGAGGAGGCGGCTCGGGCCTGGGAGCCGCCCCTCCGGCCGCCGGAGAACAAACGGGATATTCAGCCGTGGCCTGCGGCTGCCAGAGCGGCTCCTCGGGGGAAACCCAGCGTCGGGTCGGACGGCAGCTCCACCGCCTCGAAAAGCGGCCCCGCCCGCCCGCCGGCCGCGCTCGCCAGCCACCTGGGCTGCCCGCGGCGGCGTGCGCGGGAGAGGGAGCGCGGGCCGGCGTGCGCGCCGGTGTGAGTGCCGGCGTGCGAGCCAGTGTGCATGCCGGCGTGCGAGCCGGGGTTTATGCCGGCGTGAGTCGGTGCGCGCGCCTGGGCGGGTGCGAAGGGCTGTGTGTGCCGGCGTGCGCGCCGCGGGGTGCGAGCCCCGAGCGTCTACACCGGCCATGAGGGGCGCCGACGCCTGGGCCCCGCTCTGCCTGCTGCTGGCCACCGCCACCCAGCTCTCGCGGCAGCAGCCCCCGGAGAGGTAACGCGACCCCCGCCCGGGCTCCCGCCCGCCCTTCCTCCTTGCATCCCCCCTCCATCCCCGCAGCCTACTCGATCCCACTCGGGGAGCCCGGGCGCTCCCGCACGCCACCCCGCGCCCCCCCGGGTGCAGGGGTCCGCCACTCCCGCCGGGGACTGAGGACCGCGCCTGGCCGCGGGGCTCCCTCCTGCGCCCCAGCCTGGCTGGCCGGGCCACCACGTGGCGGGGCTGACTCGGACTTGAGTCTCCTCTCCCCTGGTCTCTGTGGGGCGGAGGGACGCCCTGGGGCCCAGATATGTGGACGCTGGCCTGCCGCGGCTTTCTCCCCCAGGAGGCTTTGCCCAGAGTCTAAACCCGTGGGACAACCCTAGTCGTGTGGCGCCCGAGGAGCCGCACCGGAAAGTTAACTCTTCGCCGACCCCTGCAGGGCCCCAGGACCCCGGCTGGGGGACCCGCCCCGTGGCCAACTTTGGCGTCTCCTCTCCCACCTCCATCACGTCAGCCTCCCTTTTTAATGGAAGGCTTTCTCCATGGCCGGTGATTTTTCAGAACAGGGGAGGAGACCTGGGCATCTCTCCAAATCTGGGAACTTAAAACTTTTTTATATTAACCAATTGCTTGTCTATCTTTAAAACCAAGCATTCACTCAGCCTGGCTCTCCCATTCCCCAAGTTAAATGGATCCCTTTACCATTTTCCCTTACCACCACGAGGAGAACTTGATTGTAGTATATATAATCAAGTGCTATTATCGAGGCAGATGGCAGCTGGGATGAATGCTTTATCAGGCTATAATTTAAATATTCTGAGAGTTTGCAGTCTTTCAGATCCCTTATATAATGCAAGCATTGATTAGTCAATATTAACTTTTATCTGTTTGAATATGCTACACCTTTTTGTAGTTGGCATTGGATTATTAGACCATGTTTCAAATTTCATATTGTTGCCTCTTTTATTTTCCCAGACCTGTTTTCACATGTGGCGGTGTTCTTACCGGAGAGTCTGGATTTATTGGCAGTGAAGGTTTTCCTGGCGTGTACCCTCCCAATAGCAAATGTACTTGGAAAATCACAGTAAGCATTTTTTTAAAAAGGTATTCTCCTGGAAGTGGGTATTGGAAACAGTGGAAGGCTGCTGCCTTGTTCCCTCAGGATTCGGGTTGGAGGCAGATGCCCGCAATGGTGAAATGTTGGATTTACCTCAACTATTTGAAAGATTTTTATGAGTCGATCTAGTCGTGCCGTGCATTAGCGATTAGAAAAGGCACAAGATAATGCTTGAAGGAATACATTCTTAAAGCAGATGTGTTTCTGAAAGCCCAGCCTGACTCAGTTGAGTTTTGTAGATTTATAATTAAGGCTATTTTCAGCCCAAGGCCTGTTGTAATGACTTTTAGAAGTTATTTGTTGTTCCTGCCTTCATAAATTCCCAGTGGGAAATAGAAGATCAAAGGTAGTGCTTTGACTATTCTGTACCCATTAGGAGAAAAAAAAAAGAAAAGAAAAAAGAACACACTTAGTGGTCCTGGGTTGAAACCACCACTAAAGGCAATCTAAGAAAAGAGAATGAATAAGGATGGGGGACAGACACTTAAATAGCAACCAAGGGCCAATAAAATGCCCATGCTGGTTAGTAATGGTGTAGATTATGCTGAGTCAAGATAAGAAACCCGATTCAGAGATAGCCAGTTTTTTTTTTTTTTTTTAAGTCTGGATTTAGAGTCAGCTAGAGTGAGTCATCCTTCCAGTTAGCGTAGCCCTGACTGTATCTTCATTTTTTTGTTGTTGGGAAGTTGTTTGGTAATTGAACACGTTGGTGCACTGAGAGATTCATTCAAACAGATTGTGCTACTCAAAGATTATGATTTTTAAAAGTAGCTACCCCTGACTGTGTAAACTAGCACTTACTGTGTGCCTGGCTCTTATTGTGCCAAGTAGTTAATGAGTATAATCACCCTCAATCCTCAAAGCCATTCTAAGAAAGTGACTATTATCATCCCTATTTTATAGACGGGGAAGCTGAGGCCTGAAAGAATTAGAAATTGACTTCATCAAACAGGTGATAAGTTCCACGTGCAAAGTAAAACCCATTTTGCAGTGAGTCATTCTCAACAAGAAGGTCATTTGGCAGGCAGCCATGAGAGGTTTACCTCCCTAATATAAAACATGGCTCTTATATGTGTTGATGTCCTCTTGTAAAATATCAACCATCTCATGAACTGGTACAGATTTTATCATGTTCTTGTTGCACATGGGGCCAGGAGAGAAGTCATAGAAAATAGCTTTGGAACACTGATATTGACATAAATGTGAAGTAAGTCTCCGAAACAAACATAAAGATAACTTGGGGCTCAGCGCAGTATCTCAAGCCTGTAATCCCAGCACATTGGGAGGCTGCGACGAGAGGATTGCCTGAGCCCAGTGGCTTGAGACCAACCTGGACAACTTGACAAGACCTCGTCTCTACAATAAATCAAAAAATTAGTCGGGCGTGGTAGTACATGCCTGCAGTTCCAGCTACTTGGAAGACTGAGGTGGAAGGATCGCCTGAGCCCAGCAGGTCGAGGCAGCGGTGGCCATGAGCATGCCACTGCACTCCAGCCTGGGCAACAGAGTGAGACTCCAACTCAAAAAAAAAAAAGATAACTTGGTTTTCCTGTTGTAGTTGTGTTTTCATTGTAATTGAATGACTGTAAGCTTTAAATGATCCAAGAAAATCAATGACTGAGAAGCATTGTGTGCCTAATCAGTAGAAATTCATGATTGGCTATGTGTTCTGGGTATTACACTGCAGTGTTGGTATGGCGTCAAACTTTGGGATTAGGGAGATGTCCAGTAAAGGCATTTCTTGATAAAGGAGGGCTTTGCCTTGTGAATGAGGTCTTTGCCTCACTCTTCTTTGTAGAGGCGGGAAGCGTAATGGGTGCTCCATCTGGATGTGATATAAGGAAAAGTCCTGTGAGCCCAGCAGTCAGGCTTCCCCGGATGCAAATTCTTGTTTCATCGCTCATAAACTGTGTGGCCAGGATTTATCTTCTGTAAACCTCAGGATTATTGTGCAGACAGAATAACACAGCATATGTAAAACCCTTCATTCAACTCAGTGCCTAAACGGGGAAGAAGCTTGATCTGTCTGAAGAACAAATTAAGGAGGTCAGAGTGGCTGGAAAAGAATGAACAAGAAACACTGAGAAGAGAAGGTGTGAAAAAAGTGGGCAGGACCATGCAGACCATCATCACGAGGAGTTTGAATTTTGTTTTGAGTAGGATGCCACTGGAGGATCTTAAGCAGAGCAATGAGACTGTCTGATTTTAAAAGGCCACTCTGGCTGCTGTATGGAGGATGAACCGTAGGGAGTTAAGAGTGAAAGCAGGGAGACCAATTAGGAAGCTGCTGCGGTATCCAAGGGAGAGAAGATGGGGGTGGAGTGAATAGCAAAGAAGATGAAGAAAAGGAGGAGTCTTCTGCCTACAGTATTTTCCCAGTAGTTCTGACTGTGGAGTAGGGTAACCCCAGATTCTGTCCCCTCGCCTGACCGCTGTTCCAGGAAGGGCTGCACTCTACTATGCCTCTTCCAAGGACATCTTGTAAAGATTTTCCCAAAACTGGTTGATCCAGTCCATTTTTCTGCTCCTGCAGTCAGCAAACCAAGAATAGTGCTCCCATTGGGTGATTCGATATCACTTTTTTTTTTTTTTTTTTTGAGTTGGAGTCTCACTCCATCACCCAGTCTGGCTTATAGCCACACCAGCATCGATCTGCTGGACTCAGGCAATCATTCCACCTTAGCCTTCCAAGTAGCCAAACTACAGGCACGTGCTACCATGCCCGGATAATTTTTTGATTTATTGTAAAGATGAGGTCTCGCCAAGTTGCCCAAGCTGTTCTCAAACCCATGGGCTCAGGCAATCCCCTTACCTTGGCCTCCCAAAGTGCTGGGATTACAGGCTTAAGCCACTGTGCCTGGCCTCAATATCACTTTTATTAAAACATCACAGAGGCTGAGTGGGGTGGCTTATGCATATAATCCTAGCACTTTAGGGGCTGAGGCAGGAGGATTGCTTGAGCCCAGGAGTTCAGGACCAGCCTGGGCAACATAAAGAGACTTCATCTCCACAAAAAATAAAATAAAAAATGAACTGTGTGTCGTGGCACGTGCCTGTAGTACCAGCTACTCAGGAGGCTGAGGCAGAAGGATCCCCAGAGTTCATAAGGTCAAGGCTATAGGGAGCCGTGATTGTGCCACTGCACTCCAGCCTGGGCAACAACCTGTCTTTAAATTTAGAAATAAATAAAAAGAAAAATAAGAAAAATGCCCTAGTCCTGTACAGGGATGTGGACAGGAGTTGAGTGTGATTTGACAGGTAAGGTGTATATAATCCTTTGGGAAATGGTGACCAGGCTTAGAAGAACAACAGGATTGGGCTGAGGCAAAAGTCACCCCTTGATTTAAGAATGAAAACCAGCCGGGCGCGATGGCTCAAGCCTATAATCCCAGCACTTTGGGAGACCAAGGTGAGAGTGGATTGCCTAAACTCGGGCTCGAGACCAGCCTGGGCAACTTGGTGAGACCTCGTCTCTACAATAAATAAATTAAAAAAAAAAAAAGAGATGGGCGTGGTAGCACACACCTGTAGTTCCAGCTACTTGGAAGGCTGAGGTGGAAGGATTGCCTGAGCCCAGCAGGTCAAGGTTGCACTGGCCGTGAGAGTGCCACTGCATTCCAGCCTGGACAACAGAGTGAGAGCCCAACTCAAAAAAAAAAAAAAAAAATGAGAACCAGTAACTCCACCTATATCAAGCACTGCAGCAAGAAATGAAACTCCAAATGTTGACACCCCACCGCCTGGACCCTTGTGCTACAGTGGTTCTACTGTAGAACAAGATTGTGGGAGAGAGCAAGAAATCTCTGAGATCCCTAAGGCAAGTGGGGGAGAATGGGCTGTTGTGAACAAGAACACTGTCAGCGTGAGGTACTTCGCTGCCACACAGGCAAGAAGCATCTGGAAGTGTCCACCAGGCACAGTGCTGGGTGCTGGAGACACTCTGATGACTGCAGAGGCTGTGCAGACATGGGGAGCTGCCTCCTAGGAGGTGTTGTTCCCAATGCCCTGAGTGGGAAATGAGATAAAGCCCGCCAGGCACCAGGCTTTCATTGCTCCATAGGCGTCATTCCATCAGTTGTTTCATTAAAAATTCATTGCATACTTGGCAAATCACCAGTGCTTCTTTTCCTTGATTATTTCATCCATAACGTGTTCTTTTTGTTTGTCTTTTGTTTCTTTGTTTTGAGTTGGGGTCTCTCTCTGTTACCCAGGCTGGAGTGCAGCAGCACATTCATGACTCACCGCAGCCTCAAATTCCTGGGCTCAAGCTATCCTCCTGCCTCAGCCTCCCAAGTAGCCAGGACTATAGGCGTGCACCACCATGTCAGCTAATTTTTTAATTTTTTTGTAGAGACAAGGTCTTGCTCTGTTGCCCATGCTGGTCTCAAACTCCTGGGCTCAGGGAATCCTCTGGCATCTGTTTCCCAAAGTGCTGGGATTACAGGCATGAGCCACCATATGCAGCTCATCATGTGTTCATTCTATAATTTTCATAATAGAATTAGAGCTACATATTGATGATTCAACACAGATATGTCTTACTAAAAGAAAACAATATATAAAAGAAGACAATAATAGCAAAATAATACCTGATGAAAGCATTCCCATTCAGAGTCTGACGTGGGCTAAGGATGGATAAGTGAAAGCAACTGAACCTTTGTTTATAGCAACTGGAAATGAGAGGAAACTTAACTCCTAGACCCTTCTGGCAACTCTCCTTGAACAGATATCTAAGAATTATTATTCAAAATTGGTTCCCAAACTTAACACTAAATACCACATATGAATGTGTAACACAGTTGCTGTTGGTGTGCAGAGATAGATAAAAATGATTTTGTTCTAAAGAGAGAAAAGGCCCAAATAAACACAATTAGAAACGCAAAAGATCAAGTTACAACTGACCCCAAAGAAATACAAAAGATTATCAGAGGCTACTATGCACACCTGTATGGAAACAAATTTGAAAACGTAAATGAAATGGAGGATTTTCAGACATCACACAACCTCTCAAGGTTGAAACAAGAAGAAATTGAAACCCTAAATAGACTGATAATAACCCAGGAATTTGATTCCGTCATAAGAAAACTACCTACAAAAAACAAACAAACAAAAAACCCTGGACCAGATGACATCCCAGCAGACTGCTACAAAACATACAAGGAGGAGCTGATACCAACCCTACTGAAGGTATTCCAGGCAATCAAGAAAGACAGAACTCTCCCCAAATTGTTTAATGCAGCTAACATCATGCTTATACCCAAACTAGGCAAAGACCCAACAAAGAAAGAGAACTATAGACCAATATCCCTGACGAACATTGATGCAAAAATTCTCAACAAGTTTCTAGCAAATCAGATCCTACAACACATCTCAAAAATTATCCACCATGACTAAGTAGGCTTCATCTCTGGGAGGCAGGGCTGGTTCAACATCCACAAGACCATCAACAGTTGTAAAAACAAGAACCACATGATTAGACACAGAAAAGGCTTTTGACAAAATCCAGCATCCATTGATAAAAACCCTTAAACACCTAAGTATAGAGGGAACACACCTCAAAATAGTAAGAACCGTCTATGATAAACCCACAGCAACATGTTACTAAAATGGACAGAAATTGGAAGCATTTCCCCTGAAAACTGGAACTAGAAAAGGCTGCCCACTCTTACCCCTCCTGTTCAACATATGTTGGAAGTCCTAGCTAGAGCAATCAGAGAAGAGAAGGAAATCAGGGGTATCCAAATAGAAAAAGAGGAAGTTAAGCTATCCTTTTCTGACGTTATGATCCTATAACTGGAAAACCCAAGGGAATCTGTCAAAAACCTCCTTGCACTGATAAAGGACTTTGGCAAAGTCTCAGGGTACAAAATTAACATGTAAAAGACAGTCGCATTCTTTTTTTTTTTTTTTTGAGTTGAAGTCTCACTCCGTTGCCCAGGCTGGAGTGCAGTGGCATGCTCACAGCCACCCCAGCGTTGACCTGCTGGGCTCTGGCGATCCTTCCGCCTCAGCCTTCCAAGTAACTGAAACTACAGGCACGTGCTACAACACCTGGCTAATTTTTTATTTATTGTAGGGACAGGGTCTCGCCAAGTTGCTTGGACTGGTCTCAAACCTGCCGGCTCAGGCAGTCCACTTGCCTTGGCCTCCCAAGGTGCTGGGATTACAGGCTGAGCCACCGAGCCTGGCCCACATCCTTATACACCAACAACAAACATGCAGAGAACCAGATAAAAGTACAATCCCATTCACAATAGCCACAAAAAAAAAAAAAAAAAAGAAAGAAAAGGAATAACTTGGCATCTTCCTAACTGGAGAAGTAAAAGACCTTTACAATGAAAACTACAAAATACTACTCAAAGAAATCTAAGAAAACACAAACAAATGGAAAAATATTCCATGGAAGAATCAGCATTGTTAAGATGTCCATCCTACCTGAGACAATCTACAGATTCAGTGCAATACTCATTAAATTGCCAGCATCATTCTTCTCAGACCTGGAAAGGTCAATACAGAAATTTGTATGGAAACAAGAAAGACCACAAATAGCCAAAACAATCCTCAGCAAAAGAAACTAAGGGACAGGTATTGCACACGTAGACTTTAAACTTTATGATAAGGCTACAATAGTCAAAACAGCCTGTATTGGCACATAGGCCAATGAAACAGGATAGAGATTATGGATGAAAAACCTCAATTTCTCAACCAACTCATCTGCGACAAAGCCTCCACCAACAACCACTGGGGAGAGGAAAATCTATTCAGTAAATGGTGCTGGGAAAACTGATGGACCACATGCAGAAGACTGAAACAGGACCTCTACCTATCACCATACACAAAAATCAACTCTAAATGGATCAAAGACTTAAACATAAAACCTCAAACTTTAAGAATCTTAGAAAACACAGGAGACACCCTTACAGAAATTAGAATAGGCAACCAATTCCTGATCAAAACCCCAAACAAAACCCATGTCATAAGAGATAAGATAGACAAGTGGGACCTCATCAAACTGAAAAGCTTCTGCAGAGCAAAAGAAACCACCAAGAGAGTGGGGAGACAGCCCATAGAATGGGGAAAAGTATTTGCCAACCGTATATCTGACAAAGGCCTAACGTCAGGGTCTACAAGGAACTCAGATGTGCTAAAAGGAAAAGCAAACAGCCCCGGTAAAAAGTGGACAAAAGACTTGAATAGACACTTCCCAAAAAAAGACATATGAACAGCCAAGAGACACATGAAAAAATGCTCAGCCTCACTAATCATTAGAGAAATGTAAATCAAAACCACATTGAGATACCACCTAACTCCAGTAAGGATGGCCATCATAAATAAATCAAAAAAACAGTAGATGCTGACATGGGTGTGGAGAAAAGAGGATGCTTCCACACCGTTGGTGGGAGTGCAAACTAGTTCAACCTCTATGGAAAACAGTGTGGTGTTTCCTAAAAGAACTAGAAATTGACCTTCCATGCAACACAGCAATCAATCCCCCTTTTGGGATATACCCAGAGAAACTCAAATCATTCTACAAAAAAAGATACCTGTGCATGCATGTTTATTGCAGCACTATTCACAGTAACAAAACATGGAACCAACCATACTGCCCATTGAAAGTGGACTGAATAAAAAAAAAGTGGTACATACACACAATGGAATATTACAGAGCCATAAAGAAGTACAAAATTATGGACTTCACAGCAACTTGGATGGATTTAGAGTCTATTATACTTAGTGATCTATCACAGAAAAAAGAACTGAGCACCACTTGCTCTCACTCATAAGTGGATCCTGAACATCTAGCATAATACCACAAGAAAGGAATTGGCAGTAGCAGGACACTGCAAGAGGGGAAGGGGGCACATATCATCAATAAGGGTGCCTGATCCTAATTCAGGCAAAGTGAGATCCAAAGAGAGGCCCAAATTTCACCTGTACGTAATCCACTTATGTACCCAATCCTGACTTATACCCCACATCTTTAAAATAAACTTTAAAAAGAAATTGATTTTGTTCTGAGCTTCAAAACTGGGCATCATTTACAAATCAGTTTTTAAAATGAGGTACTCCATGTATGTGGTCCTATTGTTGTAAATCATTAGGATTTTATTTTATTTATTTATAAACCCCTCTTTATTTCCAAAAACATTGCAAAGATACTGGAATTGGCCAATTATTTAAGGTTTCAGTTATTATTGTCAGCATAAATCTGACTTGTGGAAAACCAGCAAACATTTCAGCAGTTTAAAATTAGTTGTGGGGGCCGGACGCAGTGACTCAGCTTGGAAGCACCAGATTGTACCATATTGCCCTGGTGTGTAGTGGGCTAGACCATCTTGGTTTGTGTAAGTTCACTCTGTGATGTTCACACAATGACCAAATCACCTAATGATGCGTTTCTCAGAATGCATCTCCATCGTTAAACAGCACATGACTGTATACTTGTTATATAAATCATGGAACTCAAATAATAATACTACATATGATTTTTAGAATACCTTCAAATATATTGAATCATTTTGTATCATTTGCCTCCAATTCTTTGAGGTTGGTAGGATGGGTAATAGTATGCCCATTTCATAAGTGGGGGAACTGGGATCTAAAGAACTTGTGTCTTACCTAAATTCTCTGACTCAGCAATACAGTTACACTCTTGTGCACTTATATTTATCAAATAAGTAAACATTCACCAACATTCATTGAGCACCTACTATGTAGTAAGGCACTGGGTTAGGCCCTGGGTATAAAAAGACAAAGCATTATTTCTGTCCTTGGGGAGTTTAAGAGCTGGTAGGGAGTCGTTCGACAAGAAACTCAGTAACAGTTCGACAAGAAACTCAGTAACAGTTATGTGTATAAATTATTGTGATGCTCACTATAAGTAATTTTTAGTTTTGATAGTTTGGAATAAGGCTTATTTCCACTTTTAAAAACGTATTGAAGTTTGTAGATTTTTTACGATGAAAATAATGATTGCCCCATACAAAGAGTAAAAGATGCTATAACCCATTTTTACATCTGTGCTACCCTAAGACTTGAGAAATTGTTACTGTGTCCTTTGAAGACTTTGTTTGACTTCACAGGGCTATTTTACATGTGCCTTGATAATTCCAAATCTCCCTGTTTATGCAGAGGCGTTGCATTTTTGTACCATTGCCTTGGGGGGTAATTTTGCAACTTATGTATGTTAAAGTCATCATACTGAATCCATCCTCCAGACGCCCGATTACATTGAAATGGCATTCACGTTTAATGAACTAGTAGGTTACAAATGTGATTGGGATTTATGTCTGTTCAACTTTTATGTGACTTCACAAGAAGAAAGGCATTCATGGTGGGCATGGGGCATGCGAAAATTGAGACATATAGTGATGTTCTAGCAAGATCAGTGCTAGGTGTATTATTTGAGAAAACAAATAGTGAATTTAGGCAGGAACTCAATATTCAAGACACTTAATTATATCTAAGGGTACAGCAAGGGGTTCTAAAATTACTGTAACTATTATTTGCCTGGTGTAACCACAGCAGGGCAGATAGAGGAATGGAATTTTGGCCCTAAACACATATTTCCTGGCTTTAAACTGCACAAAGGATTTAGAATTATATAGAGACTTAAATTCCAATCCCATGTTTTTTTAAATGTACATTTACGTTTGTTGTACTATGCTCATTATTTCAGTTGCTTGAATAGTAATTTAACCCATTGCTTGAGTTAATATTATTTACGTTTAAGGATAGTAAAAATGAGTATAATTAACAGGATGTCTGCACATAGAAATCCATATGAATGGGGAAAGAGCACTGTGACTGTTTTGTGGATTTTTTTTTTTTTTTTGACATTTTAAATCCAGAGAGTGTAATTCAGAAGCTTTCTATGACTCTTACGACACATAAACTGTTCCAGTTAGGTTACAGTTGATAAGATAATAGAAAAATTAGGCTGAACACGGTGGTTCACGCTTATAATCCCAGCACTTTGGGAGACTGAGGCAGGAAGATTACTTGAGCCCAGCAATTGGAGACCAGCCTGATCAATCTAGCAAGACCTCATCTCTACAAAAAAAAAAAAAAAAAATATATATATATATATATAAGCCAGGCGTGGTGGTATGGGCCTGTAGTTCCAGCTACTTGGGAGGCTGAGGAGGGAGGATGCTTAAGCCCAGGAGACTGAGGCTGCGGTGAGCCGTGTGCGTGCTGCTGTACTCTAGCCTGGGTGACAGAGTGAGACCCCAACTGAAAAAAAAAAAGAATTAAGAACTTTTTTCTTGTTGCATTAAATCCTTCTGGGAAGCAGGGCAAATAAATAAACCCAGAATAAATAAGCAAGTACTGTAGGGGACATTTTCCCACTGGGACCTCAGTCCGATTTTTCTAAATTTGTTTCATTTTCTGCTTGCTTTTGAGGGCTTCTGTTGCTTGTTTTTGTTTTGTTTTCCTTTGCTCTTTCACATGGAAATCAAGTATGGTTTTGTTGATTGAAAACCTGATATTTTATAAATGTGCTTACTTGTGCTGCGTGTGTTTTTAGTGCTGTGTTCAGGCAGATGCCTTAGAAAGGGTTTAATGACTAGAGAAGAAAACGAGAAACTATGAAAATGATGTCTTCCTTGGGTATTTTTTTTCCCTGACAGGGATTCTCTATAATAATGTATTCATGACCAAAACAGACGTTCTTTCCCAAAACATCACTGTTATAATAGAACACAAAGATAACACATTTTCAAAAAGCAATGTAAATTAAGAAGGTATTTAATAGAGTTAGAACTCCTAGAAAGTATTTTTAAGAATGTATTATTTAGGTCAGGCATGGTGGCTCATACCTGTAGTCCCAGCACTTTGGAAGGTTGAGATGGGAGGATCACTTGAACCCAGGAGTTCGAGCCCAGCCTTGGCCACATAGTGAGGTCCAGTTTCTAAGGAAAAAAATAAAGTTGGCTGGGTTTGGTGGTATGTGCCTGTAGTCCCATGTACTCAGGAGGCTGAAGCGGGAGAATTGCTTGAACCCAGGAGTTCAGGGCTGCAGTGAGTGATGTTCACACCACTGCACTCCTGCCTGGACAACAGATTGAGACCCTGTCTCTAAAAGAATGCGTTATTTACAAGACTGATGAAATTACTTTTGCATCCCTTGACCAGAGTTCAAATTTATGATGTGAAATTATAGGCAAATTAGAATTGTATCATAAATTTGCACATTCTATAAAATGTATCAGGTAGTGACCTTAAAAAAGGAAATGGCCTCGTGTATGGGCTGCGTAATGCTGGAGACCAGAGAAGCATTAGAGGACTCCTAATTCTTTTTTTTTTTTTTGAGCTGGAGTCTCACTCTGTCGCCCAGACTGGAGTGCAGTGGCCGCTCCCGGCCACCGCAGCCTCGACCTGCTGGGCTCCGGCGATCCTTCCGCCTCAGCCTTCCGAGTAGCCGGAACTACAGGCGCGCGCTACCACACCCGGCTGATTTTTTGATTTATTGTAGAGATGAAGTCTCGCCAAGTTGCCCAGGCGGGTCTCGAACCCGCGGGCCCAGGCAATTCACTTACCTCAGCCTCCCAAGGCGCAGGATTACAGGCTGAGCCACCGAGCCCGGTTGCAAAGATATTCTCTTAATGTTTGTTTTCTATTAACCTGAAAGTCATACATACCTCTCCCTCTTAAATAGCTAATCTATCTGGAGTCTACTTTGCAAGTAGAATTACGTTGCAATCCAATTTTATTTTTCTCCAGCTAATAAATAGTTTTCCATCACTGACTAAAACAGTCCTCCCCTCATTTGATTTATGGCACCATCTTTGCAATATCAATGTTCCATATAGTCATGAGTTCAGAAGATTCAACTGAAAATTGAGTGGCATCACATTGAATTTACAGATTAAAGTGAAATGGCATCTTTTTAATCAGTCATCTACCCAACTGTCTCTGTTTTCAAATCATCTTGTTTCATGTATTAATTTAAAAGTGTTTTCCATAGAATACATATATATTTCTGGTTTTCACACTCTAATTTTTGTTGTTATTGTGAACATCTTATTTTTAGTTTTACTTTCTAATTGGTATTGCTACAAATCTCTTGATTTATATTTATAATGTATCAGGACACCTCAACCAAACCCTTAATATCTTTGTTTCTCTGTTAACTATGTTATTTTTCTAGTTATATGAGCACATTACCTACAAATAGTGACATTTTATCCCTTTCTTTATAACTTTGTTTTTTTACATCATTGTTCAAGACCTCTGGTATTTGACTGAACATAAATAGTGATAGTAGGCATTTTTGCCTTAATCCTGATTTTTAAGTGAAATGTATCTGAAATTTCTCCATTAAGTAAAATGTTTTCCCTAGATTTTAGCATCTAACTTTTAGCAGAATAAGGAAGTTCCCTTCTATTCCCTGTTTGCTAAGAGGTTTCTAAAATTCATAAGTAATAAACTCTAAATTTTTTCCACATTGATTAATCAGAGATATCCTTTTTCCATTACATTAGTTACATTGGTGAATTAAAATAACAGATTTTTCTGTACCTAATCATATTTGCATTCCTGAAATAAACTTAACTTGCTCATGATGCATTATTTTATTATTTTTAATACCCTACAGGATCTAGCAAACTTATATTTACTATTTTTATACCTACATCCACAAACAAAATGAGCCTATCATTTTCTTTTCTTGTATTGTCTTTATCTGGTTTTGCAGGTCTTCTGTTTCTTGATCCTCCTATAAGGGCACAGTACTCTATAAAAAATGAGTATGTATACATGCTAGAATGCTAGCTATTAAATAACATTATCCTTTGTTGGAAAAAATTAGAAGGTGACTTTTTAAGATATAATAAAAAGAATAGAACCAGGGAGAGAATTCTTAGAATCCTAACTGGTATTGCATACTATTTGAGAAGACTTTAAATTCTGGGATTTAATTTGCCTAAATAAAATTACACCAGCTTTCTTTGAAACATCAAGACACAAGAATGTAAGTCACTAGTTTGAGGTCAGATACCAGATTATTGGAGAAACTAGAATCCAGTCCTTCTGAAACCTAGCCCTAGTGCTCAAACAAAAAAATGTATGTTAATAAATTCTAAGTCTACCATCTCTAGTTCTGCTGGTGATGGGTACATTCCATTTCAAGAAATACAAGTAAATCAACTGCTTCTTTTTTACCTACAATATACTCAGGACCATGCTAAGTGCTATAAAGCAGGGGTCCCCCAACCCCTGGGCCGGTCCATGGCCTGTTAGGAACCAGGTTCCATAGCAGAAGGTGTACAACGGGTGAGTGAGTCAAGCTTCATCTGTATTTACAGCAGCTCCCCATTGCTCGCATTACTGCCTGAGCTCCGCCTTCTGAAAGATCAGTGGTGACATTAGATTCTCATAGGAGTGTGAACCCTACTGTGCACTGTGCATGCAAGGGATCTAGGTTGTGCGTACCTTATGAGAATCTAATGCCTGATGATCTGAGGTGGAGCTGAGGTGGTGATGCTGGTGCTAGGGAGTGGCTGCAAATACAGATTGATATTAGCAGTGAGGTTTGACTCCACAGAGACCATAATAAATCAATTGCTTACAGACTCAAATCAAAACCTTATCAGTGAGTGGTAAGTGAGTTGATGTACTTCAGTTGTAAGGTAGCAGGCTTCAAGTCAGAATCTGACACTTATTTTAGTCTGCACGTGGCCTGCCCATTATTTTATTTTACCACTTCCATCCATGCCTCTTTTATTTTTATGGTGTGGTGTATAATTATTTCATTATATATTGCAACGTAATAATAATAGAAATAAAGTGCTCAATAAATGTTATGCACTCGAATCACCCTGAAACTGTCACCACAACCTGGTCTGTGGAAGAATTGTCTTCCACGAAACCAGTCCCTGATGCCAAAAAGGTTGGGGACTGCTGCTATAAAGGATATAAGATTCCAATTAGTTTAAAAAATATTTAATAAATATTTATTTTGCCAGGCAAGAATCTGCATATCCAAGGTTCTATCTGTTCTTATAACACTTGTAGTACCCCAGATCTATCCTCCATGGGATTTAACAAATTACCTTTCCCACAAGCTGTACAATTTCTGCCAGGTCTTCTTCTTCCTGCAGAATTTCCTTAGCTTTGGTCCTCAGAGGAACAAACTCTGTGAAGTGTTTGTCATAGTACTCGTCCAAGGCACGCATGTACTTGCTGTAGCTGATGAGCCAGTTGACAGAGGGGAAGTGCTTACGCTGAGCTAGTTTCTTATCTAAGCCCCAAAACACCTGATTTAAAAAAAAAACAACAGTAATTTTTCTTATAAATATAAGTTTAAAAAAAATACTGAAGCATATTTGTTTGTCCTAAATATGCAATTCTATAATTTATTGGCCAAATTATATATATTTTTATTATATACCAAATGTAACTGAAATAGAATAAAACTTACAGAAAATGTCAATTAAAAATGTATTCTCTTCATTTTCTGGGTGTATGGTAATACCTACAAATCAAATTCAAAATGTATCTAAATTGTCTTAAGTGTGTCAACTCTCATAACAAAAAGAAAAATGAATTCTTTTGAAGATTATTATGGTACATATAAACAAATGAACCAGAAAAGGCTTATTTATGTGAAATAGACACTTCACTATGATTACAAACCTCTAACTGTTCTAATCAAATTCAGTCCCCTATCACTAAGGGTTAATCTAGTATGATTTGACAGCGAGTTTTGTGAGTTCAAACACTTACTGATATTTTATGTATTCCTAACTTTGTTACCCCTTTCTCTGAAATTTAAAACTCAAGTCGGGCGTGGTGGCTCACACTTGTAATCCCAGCACTTGGACAGAGGCAAGAGGACTTCCTGAGCTCAGGGGTTCGACACCAGCCTGAGCAACATGGCGGGAACTTGTCTCTACAATAAATAAAAAAATTAGCTGGGCATGGTGGTGCATGCCTGTGGTTCCAGCTACTTAGAAGGCTGAGGCGGAAGGATTGCTTGAGCCCAGCAGGGAGGTTGCGGTAGCCATGAGCACGCTGCTGTACTCCAGCCTGGGTAACAAAGTGACTTTGACTCAAAAAAATAATTAACAAATAAAATAAAAAATTTTAGCAACTGTTAAAGACATTTTACCTCTGCATTTCTTTTTATCTGATGCTGACAGAAACATAGGTAAATAGTCTGTTTTTCCCACATGAATAATACATATATACTTATACCAACTTTTTTTTAAACTATAGTTCTGATTTGCACACATTTTTTTTTTTTTTTTTTTTTGAGTTGGTGTCTCACTCTGTTGCCCAGGCTGGAGTGCAGTGGCACGCTCATAGCCACCACATCCTCCACCTGCTGGGCTCAGGTGATCCTTCCCCCTCAGCCTTCCAAGTGGTTGGAACTACAGTCACATGCCACTATGCCTGTCTAATTTTTTGATTCATTGTAGAGATGAGGCCTCGCCAAGTTGCCAGGCTGGTCTCAAACCCCTGGGCTCAGGCAATACTCTTGTCTCCGCCTCCTAAAGCTCTTGGATTACAGGCATGAGCCACTGTGCCTGGCTTTGTACACATCTTTTATTCAGGCATCTTTTAGTGGCTGACTTGGCTAGCTGTCCACTAAAATTCATGTCTTGTCACTGGGCAATTCATGTCTTGTCACTACCTAGGAAGAAAGTGTATTTTCCAGCCTTGCTTTCATCTAGGCATGATTAACACAATAAGTGGAGTGACTGTGCCACTTTTGAACCCAGGTTCAAAAGGTATATATGATTTCTCCACAGTTTTTCCTTATACCAACCAGATTCCGATGATCACCAGGCTAGGTGATGGTAGAACCACAAGATGGAAGGAACCCTGGACTCTGAATTATTACTAAATGTACCATCATACATTGTGGGGTCTTTTTTTGTCCTAATAACTAGGGTTACTCTGACTCAAAGAGTGGTATTACTTTAACACTTATAAAAGTTTGTTACCTGGATGTATTTTTCCATTTATATACTACTAAGTTTATTATGAACCCTAGGTAAAGCACTAGGAAAAAACAGACAGTATTAAAGGCTCTCCGTGTTAAGAATATTCCTAAACAGACTTTACCAATGCCTACTCTTTAGAGACTAAATTAAATACTTCACGATGATTTCATTAGATAACATTAGAAGAGTGGGGATAAGGGGAATGAAGGGAGGAGGTGAAAGGGAGGGAGAGAGACTTAGAAACTACACTAAGGAAAAACATACCTGAACAATACCAAGAGTAGCCGAGGTAACTGGATCAGAAAAATCACCACCAGGTGGAGAAACACTAAATTTAAAAAAAAAAAAAGTCATTAGAAATGTTTAAGAAAAATAATGTGTGTGTGTGTGTGTGTGCGTGTGTGTATGTGTGTGTAAAATGTGAAAAAAAACAACAGATGCCGGAGAGGATGCAGGGAAAAGGGAACACTTCTACACTGTTGGTGGGAGTGGAAACTAGTACAACCTCTGAGGAAAACAGTTTGGCAATTCCTAAAAGATCTAAAAATATGACCCCACAATCCCCCTACTGGGAATATACTCAAAGGAACTCGAATCACTCTATGAAAAAGATACCTGCACATGTATGTTTACTGCAGCATTATTCACAATAGCAAAAACATGGAAACAACTGTGCTGCCCATTGAAAGAGGACTGGGTAAAAAAAAGTGGTACATATCCACGACAGAATATTATGCAGCCATAAAGAAGGACAAAATTATGAAATTCGCAGCAACTTGGATGAACTTAGAGTCTGTAATACTGAGGAATCTATCACAGAAACAAAGAACTGAGTATCACATGTTTTCACTCATAAGAGGACCTTGAACCAATTATCATAATACTTTAAGAAAGGGATTGGCAGTAGTGGGAAATTGCGGGGGGGGGGGGGGGGGGGGGGCCCCACCCCAAAAAAACGGGGAAAGAGAAAAATAAAAATTTTTTATAAAACAAATATAAAAAAAAAAAAAATTTTTTTATTTTTTTTTTTTTATTTAAAAATAAAAAAAATTATGAAATTTT
>CAUYQG010139949.1:0-11353 GCA_963574415.1 Tarsius wallacei | reverse complement strand
CGTGTGCTCTATAGATTTTTTGTCTTTTTTTGTCTCTCTGTTTCTCTGTCTGTGTCCTCTCTCTCTCTCTCTCTCTCTCTCTCTCTCTCTCTCTCTCTCTCTCTCCTCTCTCTCTCTCTCTCTCTCTCTCTCTCTCTCTCTGCGTGTCTTTCGATCTCTCCCTTCCTCACTCTACTTCTTCTCTCCTTCTCTAGCTACACAGGTCTGAAGAGACCATAGCCCCAAGCTCTACCTCTGTCTCCTCCAGCATTCTCTGCTGAAAGGAAGCATCTCACGCCTTCCCCCCCCCCTTAATTCTCTGTTCTCCTCAGATGAGACTCTCAGCCTTCAAAGGGTGACAGTGGCCAGTGCAGGCCATCTCAGATGCATCGTTCTTCCCTGCAGCCCCAGACTTGGACTCCTTGCTGCATGCTGTCCCTTGACAGGGCAACTTAGGGGTTAGGATGGTCTCAGTGCAAAGAGCTGATTACCTAATGCCAGCGCAAGCACAAAAGATGCTTCATCATGTTGTCCAACAGGCAGGTTTTGTGCAGAATCTCAGTGTGTCTCTAAGAACCACGCCCTCTGCTTTTACCACTCTGATGGCATCAGTGTTTGGCCTGCTGCCTCCTGATATCATCATGCGTGGGACAACTCCATGCATCATGTCCAGACCCCACCACGCTCACAGGTAAAGGTACAGTGTGCCCCACCCCTTGATACTGTCCTCCCTTCCAGGGAGTGATGTCCACCCAGAACTTTCTTGTGCTGACTTCTCTTTATTTCAAGGTGCTTCTAACTATCCCTGGTTCCCCTGGAATTTGTAAAATGTACACACAATTTTACCTTTTTTATTTTTTGAGTTGGAGTCTCACTCCATTGTCCAGGCTGGAGTGCAGTGGCATGCTCATAGCCACCCCAGCGTCGAACTACTGGGCTCTGGCGAGCCTTTCACCTCAGTCTCCCAAGTAGCTGGAACTACAGACGTGTGCTACCATGCCCAGCTAATCTTTTGATATATTATAGAGACGAGGTCTCACCAAGTTACCCAGGCTAGTCTCGAAACCCTAGGCTCAGGCAGTCCTCTTGCCTCGGCCTCCCAAAGTGCTGGGATTACAGGCTTTTGCCACTGCACTCTGCCTTTTTTTTTTTTTTTTTTTTTTTGAGATGGTATCTCACTCTGTCACCCAGGCTGGAGTGCAGTAGTGCCATCATAGCTCACCATAGCCTCCAACTCCTGGGCTCAAGTGATCCTTCCACCTCAGCCTCCCAGGTATCTGGGACTATAGGCACACACCACCATGCCCAGCTAATTTTTTTTTTTTTTTATTTGTTGTAGAGATCAAGTCTTAATTTGTTGCCCAGGCTGGTCTCAAACTTCTGGCCTCAAGTGATCTTCCTGCCTTGGCCTCCCAAATTGCTGGGATTACAGGCATGAGCCACCATGCCTGGCCCACTCTAACCATTTAAAAAGGTATAATTCAGTGCCACTAAGCACACCCACAATGTTGTACAACCATCAACACTATGGCGTTTCAGAAATTTTGAATCACCCCAAAAGGAAATCCCATACCCTCTTTCCTAGCCCCTGGAATCTACGACATTGCCCTTCAAATCTATGGACTTCCCTATTCTGTACATTTTCTATAAATGGAGACTTACCACATGGTCTTCTGTGTCTGGCATCTTTTCCTGATCCTGGTGTCTCTGAGGTTCACCCATGTTATAAGCTACATCAGAAATTCCTTGTGATTTCAGGAAGAATAACAATCTGTGGTGAGGATGGACTGCACTGTGGTTTTTCCATCCATCAGGGGAGGGACGCTTATCATAGCCCAACCTTCAGGCTATTGCACATAGTTTTATTTTTTTCATAGAGACAAGGTCTTGCCAAGTTGCCCAGGCTGGTCTTGAACCCTTGGGCTCAGGCAATCCTCTCACCTTGGCCTCCTAAAGTGCTGGGATGACAGGCAGGAGCCACTGTGCCTGGCTGGAATTGTGACGACTAGCTTGGACAAGCTGGACCCCCTTCTGCCTCAGAAAAGGCAGCCTTCATCGGGGCTGATCAGTAAAAACAGGGGATGGCCCCATAGTAGAGATACTAACGGCAAGGGATATAGGCTCTGAGAACTGTTAGAATCCTAAGCTTTCAGGACTGAGGTGGGAAGTGAACCTAGTTCTTGAATCTTTTTTTTTTCTTTTGAGTCGAAGTCTCACTCTGTCTCCCTGGTGATCTTTCTGCTTCAGCCTCCCAAAGTGCTGGGATGAGAGGTGTGAACCACCACGTCTGACCACCCTAAGCTGGGTGGCTTCAGCCAATCTACTTGAACTGTCTGTGCCTCGGTTTCCCTCATTTGCTAAATGGGATAATAGCAGCACCATCTCTTAGGACTGTGAGGCTAAAATGCATTAATTTGTGCAGAATACTTATGACAATGCCTGGCAGCGAGGAGACACTTCACAAAGGTTAGTTGTTATTCTTATCAGTGGTAATGGTAACAGTAGAAAAAGGACAAGGAGGAATAGAAATTAGAGGGAAAAGGAGGAATAAGAGAAAAGGGGGGAGGAGGAGGAGGGAAGGGAGAAAAGGAAAATGAGGAGAAGATGAGAAGCAGGAGGAAAAAGAGAGAGACAGAGATGGACTGTGTCTGGGGGCTTGGGGGAGCAAGGCTGAGAAATTCCTCAGAAGCTAATGATCTGGGCATCCTTGTCATCGCCTCTTTTGTGTCCTGGGCTCAGCCCTGCCCATACTCCTTCTGTTAGGGAACCACCCAGAGACTTACTCCCGCCTGCCCTAACACCTCTGTTGCCAGGCAACCCTCTGCACCTTCTCCAGCTCTCCAACCTCATGGAGTTTTGGGCTTCTGTCCAATCCCAGATAAAGTCAGAACCCTCAGAAGACAGGGTGAGAAAAGAAGAAATGTGACCTGAGGTTAGAAAATTCAGATCGCCTGAACACTTTCGATACCCAGTCCTGGGCATAATCACCATCTCCTTCATCACCATCATAAATAGCCACTATGTATTGAGCACTTGCTATAGGAGAGGCCTGCTACTATAACCCATGGATTAACGCACAGATCCTCCCAACAACACTATGAAGTAGGCAATACTATATCCCAGTTTAACAGATGAGGGAACTGAGGCACAGAGCAGTGGAGACACTTGTCCAAGACCACACAGCAAGGAAGTGACTCATTCGTGGGGCTGAGAGTAGTTCCTTGTCTTTTCCTCGCCACAAGCTCTCCTGCTTCTCCTTTCTTGCTTCACCAAGGTCTCTCTATAAGAGGAAAGACCCGATTCCCATCATTATGATATGTTCTGTAGCACAGTTAAGGTAGGAAGATTACCCTGTGGGCCTGATCTAATCACACAAGCCCTTAAGTAGAACATTTCCACCAGCCTGTATAGAAGGGGAGGTTTGAAGGAGAGGAGGATTTACTTGACTATTGCTGGCTTAGCAAGGAGGAAATGAATTCTGCTTACAACCAGTGAGCTTGTAAGAGAACTATAAGCCCCTTATGAAGTCCATAGCCCTGGCTGATGCCTAGGGAGACTCTGAGCAGAGAATCCAGTCAAACTCTGCTGGCCTTTGTGAGATAATACATTTGTGTTATTTCAAGCCACTATATTTGTGATCATTTATCATGCAGCATTTGGAAAATAATATACCAGCTTTATAACTCTCTCTCTCTCTCTTTTTAGCTCTCCATTGGGGAACTCTTTTTTTTAATATTCAGAATTCAAGTCAGGTCTTTCTGACTCCAAATCCTGAATTATTTTTAATTTTTTTAATCTGAATTTTTTTTTTTTTTTTAGAGATGAGGTCTCACTATATTGCCCAGGTTGGTCTTGAACTCTTGGGCTCAAAAAAAGAGAAAGAAAAAAAAACAGAGGAAAGACCCCTCCTCTCTCCTAATATCTCTCTGTAAAGAAACACAAATCTTCGCATAAGCAGATACGCATAAGCACCCAGAGAGACTCCACACAAGTCATTTAGGCACAGATCCCTGTCTTAAGTCACCATCATCGTCAGTGTCATCAGCATCACCATCACAAATAGCTACTATTTGTTGAGCAAGTACTATATGAAAAGCCTACTGCCAAAAACATCACATAGATTAACTCACTAAGCCTTCAACAACCCTATGAAGTATGTAACGTTATTATCCCAATTTAACAGATAAGGAAACTGAGGCACAGAGACATGAAGAAAAGCAAAAAGGCACACAGAGTTTGGGCACAATGGCTCACACCTGTGATCCCAATGCTTTGGGAAGCCGAGGCGGGAGGATTGCTTGAGCCCACTGAGCAACACAGTAAGACCTCATCTCTACAAAAGGAAAAAAAAAAGTCAGGCTTGGTGGTGTGTGCTTGTAGTCCCAGTTACTCGGGAGGCTGAGGCTGGAGGATAGCTTGAGCCCAGGAGGTCGAGGCTGCAGTGAGCAGTGATCGTGCCACTGTACTCCAGCCTGGGCAACAGAGTGAGACCCCGACTCAAGGAAAAGAAAAGGCACACACAGCACAAATGCAAACAGAAAGCCTCACAGGAATGCTCACAAAAGCACTCACAAACACAGAGGCACAGAGACCATAGATACTCAGACAAATGTACTTACTCACAATATGCTTGCACAAATGCAGCCATACAATCAGAAGCACAAATGCACTGAGCCACAAATGCTTAGAAACACAGAGGAAAATATACACACATGCATATATACACAAAGAAACATATGCACAGAGGCAGGCCCAAGCACAGATGGACACAAGCAGACACAAAAATTCATGAAGTACAACTACAGGAAAAAACACCAAGAGTCCTAAACACAGCCGTGTGCCATGAACACACACACACACAGAGACACATATGGAAAGATGTGCCTACACAGAAACATTTTTTTTTTTTTTAGTCAGAGTCTCACTCTGTCACCCAGGCTGGAGTGCAGTGGCATGCTCACAGCCACTGCAGCCTTGATCCTCCATTCTTAGCCCCCTGAGTAACTGGGACTACAGGTGCATGTCAGTACACCCAGCTAATTTTTTTATTTATTGTAGAGACAAGGACTTGCCAAGTTGCCCAGGCTGGTCTCGAACCCATGGGCTCAGGCAATCCTCTCGCCTCAACTTCCCAAAGTGCTGGGATTACAAGTGTAAGCCACTGTGCCCTGCAGATTGTTAGTATTTTATTGATTTGTAGTTATTGTTTATATAAAAGATAGCATCCTGGGGGGGTGGGATTGGCAGTTAAGGGAGACTACTAGGGGAGGGAGGGGCGTACCTCGTCAACAAGGGTACCTGCATGGTCAGTGTTTATATACCTAACCCTGAAATGTACCCCACATCTGTATAATAAAAAATTTAAAAAAGATAGCATCCTATAAAATAATTTTTATTTTGTTTGTTTCTTTTTGAGTCAGAGTCTCACTCTGTCACCCATGCTGGAATGCAGTGGCATGCTCACGGCCACCACAGCCTTGACCTGCTGGGCTCAGGTTATTCTTCCATCTCAACCTTCCAAGTAACTGGAATTACAGACGTGCACCACCACACCCGGCTAATTTTTTGATTTACTGTAGAGACAAGGTCTTACCAAGTTGCCCAGGCTGGTCTCGAACCCGTGGGCTCAGGCAATCCTTTTGTCTCCACCTCCCAAAGTGCTGGGAAGACAGGCATGAGCCATGCACCCAGCTACACAGAAAATCTTATACACACAGAACCTTGCACGTGTACACACAAACAGCACCTGTGCATGCATGCACACACACACACACCAGAAACACAAGCACAACTCCAAGACAATTGCAGAAGCAGAAGAAATGTGCCACGTGGGACCCAAGGAAAGGCTGGGACTGGAAAGAGCCTCTCACAACACAGAGGGTACCTGGTCCACTGTCAGGGGAGAGTGGGCCCCAAGAAGCCCAACCCTCACCTGCATGCAACCTGCTTATGTAGCAATCCTCACTTGCACCCCATAACTCTACAATAAAATAAATTAAATTAAATATAGACAGAATGAGCCTCTCAGAACCATTGCTCAAAGAGTCAGTGTCCAGACTAGGTATATTAGTCAGAAAAGCAGAACAAATGGGATATATATACAAGGAAAGGCCCCCCAAAACCCGGAATTATCTTTTGGAGGACTTGTGGCTTGTAGGACAGGCTTCCCCTGTTACGTAAGTATTCTAGGAACAACTAGCATCTGTTTACCAGCAAGCATTGTTGTGAGAGGTTGCATTAGGCTTCAGTGACTTTTCTGGGGCGATTCTTTCAGTGTGTTTGCTCATTTCATAATGGGTGATTTACAAGTGCACCTGCCCACATCACACTGCATGTTCAGCAGCTTTTGACCCAAACTGGCATGACCCCTGTGCCCCACCCTCCCTATTCACCCAATGTCGCCCTGAGTAACCTTGTTTGTTTCCCTGATGAAAAAAGTTCTCAAAAAAAAGAAAGAGAGAGAGAGAGAAAGAAAGAAAGAGAAAAAGAAAGAAAGAAAGAAAGAAAGAAAGAAAGAAAGAAAGAAAGAAAGAAAGAAAGAAAGAAAGAAAAATCCTCGAAGGGAAACATTTTGCCAATGTGGAAGAGGTGAAACAAAAAAACGGCAGAAGCACTAAAAGGCATCCAAATGGGTGAGTTCAAAAACTGTTTTGAACAATGGAAAAAGTGTCTTGATAGGTGTATTTCATCCAACAGAGAGTACTTGAAGGTGACTGACATTTAAATACGTAAGAATAAATACAAAATCTTTTATAAATAAATTCTGGATTTTTTGGGTCCCCCTCTCATATATATGAAGAGATCTGTTATGAGAAATTGGTTCATGCAACTATGGAGGCTGAGAAGTCCCATGATCTCTCGTCTGCAAAATGGTGCCCCAGGAGAGCCAGTGATGTTGGTTCAGCCCAAGTCTGAAGGCTCAAGAACCATTAGCACTGATGTGTAAATCCCAGGCCAAGGGCAGGAGAAATCCCATGTCCCAGCTGAAGTTGGCAGGCAGGAAGCAAAGGTGCAAACTCCCTCTTCCTCCACCCTTGATTCTACTCATGCCCTTGATGGGCTGGATGGTGGCCATCCACAGTGGAAAGGCCATCTGCAGTACTGAGCACACTGGTGCAAAGGCCAATCTCACCCAGAAACACCCTCACAGGCATGCCCAGATATAATGTTTAATCGATGCACCCCATAACCCAGTCAAATTGACACATAGACTTGATCATCATGGCCAGGTGTGGTGGCTCACACCTAATCTCAGCACTTTGACAGGCCAAAACAAGAAGATTGCTTGAGCCCAAGAGTTCAAGACCAGCCTGGGCAACACAGTGAGACTTCATCTCTACAAAAAATAAAAAATTAGCCAAGTGTGGTGGTCAGTCCCAGCTACTCGGGAGGCTGAGGTGGGAGGATCACTTGAACCCAGCAGGTCAAGGCTGTGATGAGCCGTGATCATGCCATTGCACTCCAGCCTGGGTGACAGAGTGAGACCCTGACTCAAGAAAAAAAAATTGTGGATGATCTTTTCTTCTGGCACTTATTTCAGTTTATAATTACACATTCATTAGTGTGATTGTATGATTAATATCTGTTTCTATCACCAGACTGTCAGCTCATTGGGGGCTTTGTTTACTCCCTAATTGCCACTCAATAAAAGATAACAGCATGACTGGGTGCAGTGGCTCATGCCTGTAATCCCAGCACTTTGGGAGGCTGAGGCAGGGGGATTGCTTGAGCTCAGGAGTTGAGATTGGTCTGGGCATCACAGCAAGATGTCATCTCTACAAAAAAAAATTAGCCAGGCATGGTGATGCCTGTAGTCTCAGCGACTCAGGAGGCTGAGGTGGAAGAATTGCCTGAGTCTGGGAGGTAGAGGCTGCGGTAAGCTATGATTGTGCCACTGCACTCCACGCTGGGTAACAGAATAAGATCCCGCCTCAAATAATAATAATAATATTAATAATATAGTTACACCCATGGGCTAGGCATTCTCCTAGGAGATTAGCAGGAATTATAATCACATTTACCCCCCACAATGACCCTGGGAACTAGCCACTGAGACACAGAAGGGTCACTACACCCATGGTTCCAGTTACTTAGAAGGCTGAGGATGGAGAATCGCTTGAGCCCAGGATGTTGAGGCTGCAGCGATGAACCATGATGGTGCCACTGCACTCCAGCCTAGGCAACAGAGCTGTTGGTTGCTCTGGCTACACGTGGTGGAACCAGGGTTTCAAACCAGCCTGTGGAGGCTGCCTGTACTTGTTGGATGAAGGCGTGATGGGTATCCCCACTTCTCTCCCCTCACGAGCTCAGCACACAAAGGAATGAAGAGAATGCATCCTGCTAAGAGTGCATCTCTGAGTCTGAGACTCGGAGTGAAGCCTTAGCTAATCAGCAAGGGGTGACCCCACCTTTCCTAGGTGACAAAGTTATCTCCTTGGCAAGGAAGTTGCTTTTAACCCTGGGACAATTTATAATGACAGCTGTCCCTCAGTACACACAAGGGACTTGTTCCTGGGCCCTCCCATTTATCAAAATCCACACATATGGAAGTCCAGCATTCGCCCTGGGATACCCACAAATAGAGAAATACCACCCTCCATATTCATGGGATTCCCATTACCACCAATACTGTGTCTTGGATCCTCCTTCTGCTGAAAAAAAATCCACTTATTCGTGGACCCACGCAGTTCAAACCTGTACTGTTCAAAAGCCAACTGTGTGTTATAAATTCTATAATATTTATATCTTGTAGTATAAATATAATGCTTATCTATATAAGTAATTATATATATGATTAACATAATATATAGTAATATATAAGTGTATTTTTTTTTCAATGTTCACTTTCCTTTAAGATGGGGATCTTCCTGAAGGGCAGGTGCAGGCAGCTAGGCAATGGCAAGAGAAGTTCACTTGAAGATCTTGCCCTGATTGAAAGCTTTGCCCACATGCTGGAAGGCCCCCTCCCAGGAAGAGTACTCTCACATCAAGTGTCTGAATATAGAAATGCTGTTGGTCAAAATTTCAGTGAGGAGAAATAAGTTCAGGAGAACTGTTGTACAACATGATGACTCTAGTTAACCATGTATTGGGCTGGGCACAGCGGCTCACACCTATCCTCACGACTTGGGTGACTGAGGCAAGAGGATACTTGAGCCTAGGGGTTCGAGACCAGCCTGGGCAACATAACAAGACTTCGTCTGTACCAAAAAAAAAAAAAAAAAAAAAAAAAGGAAAAAATAAGCTGGGTGTGGTGGTGCACACCTGTGATCCCAGCTACTCAGGAGGCTGAGGAAAGAGAGTTGCTTGAGCCTAGGAGATCTCAAGGTTGATGAGCTGTGATCATGCCACTGCACTCCAGCTTGGGCAACAGAGTAAGACCCTCAACTCAAAAAAATGAACAATAAATTGTTTTGTTCACTTACATGTGACTTCTGGGCTAGTAAGTGGCATGTTTCTAGAAGGGACACAGAGTCACTTTTCTTTACTCCAGAGTGCATGACCATGTCACAAACAGACACCAAACCAAAGCTGTTGAAGTTCCAAAGCTTTAATCCTAAATCAGATCACAGTCAGGTCAGACCCTGAGATCCCCCCTCCTTCCCGCCCCACCCACCGCACCCCACCCTGAGCTGCAGACGAGTCCTCCTGTGAAAGGAAGAACACCCCTCCCAACTCCCACCTGAGACACCTACCCCCCATTCCCCACCCACATCCAAGTTTCCCCATCAGGTCTCGCCAGCCTTCCCTGGAGACCCTCGTTTGCAAAATAACCTCTTCCCGTCCCACCCCCAAACGACCCGAATACAACCACCACCGAGAAAAACATATTTACAAAGGGAAAGGAGGAGAAGACGCAAGGCAGGGGGACGGGGGCAGGGAGAAGACGGTTCCTCTAGTACAAGGGTCCCAAACCCCTGGGCCACGGACCAGTACCAGTCCATAGCCTGTTAGAAACACGGGGCACAGGGGGTGAGCAGCCGGGAGCAGACTCCGTCTGCAGCCAGATCAGAGGCGGCGGCATTCGAATCTCATCAGCGCACAGAGCCCTATTGTGAACTGCGCATGCGCGGGATCTGGGTTGCCCGCCGCGCTCATGAAAATGTGATCACACACATGGCCCCCCACACACTGTCTGTGGAAAAATATCTTCCACGAAACCGGTCCTTGACGCCAAAAAGGTTGGGGACTGCTGCTCTACGAGACGGAACAAAAGATTTGGGGGAGGGGGGAAGGAGACAGTGCCAGGATTTGGAAGTGGCTCTAAGCGGCCTGGTGCCCCCGCTTGGGACACAGTGACCCCCAGGGCCGGGAAGGCAGCGTGAGCAGCAGAAAGCAGCCGGCCGCCAGCAGCAGGATCAGGCCGGCCCCCACGCCGCAGCCCAAGGACCAGGAGTATTCGTAGGCCAGGGGCGGGGCCGGGGGAGGCTCGGGGCTGACCCTCTGCAGCAGGGCTCGCATGGAATGCCGGAACACCTCCAGGCTCACCAGGAGAAGCAGGCCTGCGGAGAGAGGACAGGGGACAGCCGCGCTCAGGCCCCCTCCCCCGCCCCGCGGGGACCCCATCGGGGGCCTCAGTGCCCCCCCAGACACTCCGTCCTATGCTTGCACCAAGACACTTACCTGGGAGCCCCTCCCCCACACGCCACACCTTCCCACGCATGCACTCACAAATACTTACTAAACACAGCAGGGCACCATTGGGGAAGCTGAAGACAAAGAGGAAAATAAGACACAAATTCACAGAGACAGAAAACGGAGGCCAGGTGTGGAGGGTCACACCCATAACCCCAGCACTTTGGGAGGCTGAGGCTGGAGGATTGCTTCAGCCCAGGAGCTTGAGGCCAACCTGGGCAACGTAGCGAGACCTCGTCTCTACAAAAAAATCAAAAAATTAGTTGGACATGGTGGGGTGCACCTGTAGTCCCAGCTACTCAGGAGGCCGAGGTAAAAGGATCACATGAGGCCAGGAGGCTGAAGTTGTCATGAGCTATGATTGAACCTCTGGGCTTCAGCCTGGATGACAGAGCAAGGCCCCAACTCTAAAAATTAATTAAAAAAAAAAAAAAGTGATAGGCCAGGCGTAGTGGCTCAAGCATGTAATCTCAGCACTTTGGGAGGCCCAGGTGAGATGACTGCCTGAGACCACAGGGTCTAGACCAGCCTGGGCAACTTGGTGAAACTTTGTCTCTACAATAAAAACAAAAAAATTAGCCAGGTGTGGTAGTATGTGCATGTAGTTCCAGCTACTTGGAAGCCTGAGGCGGAAGGATCGCCTGACCCCAGCAGGTCAACGCTGGGGTGGCCTTGAGTATGCCACTGCTCTCCAGCCTGGGCAATGGAGTGAGACTCAAACTCAAAAAAAAAAAAAAAA
>CAUYQG010139948.1:0-34028 GCA_963574415.1 Tarsius wallacei | reverse complement strand
AATACACCAGAATGTCCTCAATACCAGCCGCAAAGCATCGGACCAGTTCTATCCATTCAAGATGTCTTGTATGACTGTTACGGTTCAGAGCAAGATAATTGGAGAAATGAGGACCTTCATACATTGCTGGTGGGACTGTAAAATGGTGCAGCTGCTTTAAGAACAGTTTGGTAGTTCCTCACAAGGTTAATATAAAGTGGAAGCAATTCAAGTGTCCATCCATGGATGAGTGGATAGACAAAGTGTGGTATGTGTATACAATGGAATATTGTTCATCTTTAAAAGGGAAACTCTGACACATGCTACATATGATGAACCTTGAGGACATGATGCTAAGTGAAAGAAGTCAGACACAAAAGCCAAATACTGCAGGATTCCACTTGTGAGTTCTCTAGAGTAGCCTAATTCATAGAGACGGAGAGCCTAATGGTGGTTGCCAGGGGCTGGGAGGAGGGGAAATGGGGGGTTGCTGTTTAACGGGTACAGAGTTTTCATTCTGCAAGGTGAAGAGTTCTAGAGATTGTTGCACAACAATGGGAATGTACTTAACACCACTGAAGTACACACTTAGAAATGGTTAATATGGTAAACTTCCTGTGATGTGATTTTTACCATAATAAAACAATTTTTCAAAGGTCAAGTATTGTTACCATGGGACCCAGAAATCCCACTCCCAGGCACCCAAAAGAAATACAAACATATGTACATGCAAAACCTTGAAGCATGACTCACAATAGTCAAAAAGTAGAAACAACCCAAGTGTCTACTAAGTGGTGAATGGATAAATAAAACGTGGTATACCCATACAATATAATATCATCCAACAATTAAAAAAGGATCAAGTACTGATCTATGTTACAACATGGATGGACCTTGAAAGCATGCTAAGTGAAAGAAGCCAGACACAAAAGGATACCTATTTCATTATTTCATTTATATGAATCAGTAAGTCTATAGAGAAAGAAAGTAAAGTAACGGTTGCCTGGGTGATGGAGGAGGGGGCTGGAATGAGGAATTACTGTCAATAGGCACAGGGTTCTTTTGGGGTATAATAAAATGGTCTGAAATTAGATAGTGGTGATGGCTGTACTCTATATTGGGGGAAAAAACACTAAACTGCACACTTTAAATGGGTGAATTATATCTCAATAAAGCTGTTAAAAAAGAAAAAAACCAAGTACTAGAGGTTTCATGGCAGTAGCACTGTTCATAATAGTCTCAACTGGAACTAAAATGTTCATTAACAATAGAAAACAAATTGTGCCATATATATGTTTTTTGTTTTTGTTTTTGTTTTTCAGTCGGAGTCTCACTGTCACCCAGGCTGGAGTGCAATGGCACGCTCACAGCCACCACAGCCTCAACTTGCAGGGCTCAGGTGAACCTTCCACCTCAGCCTTCCAAGTAGCCAGATCTAAAGGTGTGTGTTACCATGCCCGGCTAATTTTTTTATTTCTTGTAGAGAAGAGGTCTCACCAAGTTGCCCAGGCTGGTCTGGACCCCCTGGGCTCAGGCAATCCTCTCACTTTCGCCTCCCAAAGTGCTGGAATTACAGGCATGAGCCACCACACCCAGCAACTGTGCTATATTCTTTTTTTTTTTTTTTTTTTTTGAGTTGGAGTCTCACTTTGTCACCCAGACTGGAGTGCGGTGGCCGCTCCCGGCCACCGCAGCCTCGACCTGCGGGGCTCCGGCGATCCTTCCGCCTCAGCCTTCCGAGTAGCCGGAATTACAGGCGTGCATTACCATGCCTGGCTGATTTTTTGACTTATTGTAGAGATGAGGTCTCGCCAAGTTGCCCAGGCGGGTCTCGAACCCGCGGGCTCAGGCAATCCACTCACCTCAGCCTCCCAAAGGCGCGGGATTACAGGCTGAGCCACCGAGCCCGGCTTGTGCTATATTCTTATAATAAAATACTATATGGAATTGAGAATGAATGAACTATTGCTATATTAACAATACAAAGGAATCCCACAAACATAACAGTGAATGAAAGGAACCAGACACTAAAAGGTATAAACTACATCATTCCATTTATAAAAAGTACAGCAACAGTCAAAACTAAGCCATGTTTGTGAGAAATCAGAATAGTTGTTCCTCTTGGCCAGAGGTGGAGCCAGAAACTGGATGTGATCACACTCTGGGATGCTGTTAGCATATTCATTCTCATATTCTCTCTCGCTGTTATTTATGTCTGCATAATATTCTATTGTGTATATGTACCACATTTTTTCTTTTTTTGAGTTGGAGTCTCACTCCATCACCCAGGCTGGAGTGCAGTGGCATGCTCATGGCCACTGCAGCCTCGACCTGCAGGGCTCAAGCGATCCTTCCACCTCAGCCTTCCAAGTAGCTGGAACTACAAGCATGCACTACCATGCCCAGCTTATTTTTTGATTTATTGTAGAGACAAGTCTCATCAAGTTGCCCAGGCTTGTCTCGAACCCCTGAGCTCAGGCAATCCTCTTGCCTTGGCCTCCCAAAGTGCTGGAATTACAGTCTTGAGCCACTGTGCCCAGCCCACATTTTCCTTACAAGGGCACATTAACTTAATACTTTGTGAAAAAACTAAGTTCACACATTGGGTTTTGATAATGTATCATTTCATGAAGCACATTTTACTCTAGACTGGGGTTCTGGTATGCTTACTGGTGACAGCAGAGGTGAGTAGTGCAGGGGAAGCTGACATTTATTGAGCACTCATTAAGTTCAAGACATGAGCTTGAATCTCTATGTAGAGATCTTTTTAATGAGGCTCAGAGATACTTAGTAAATCATCCAGGGTCACACACAGCCAATCAACGGTAGGGTAGAAATTCAGACTCTGGCCCATAAAGTCAATGTCCTTCCTCCTCTACCGCTTAAATTACTAGGACAGTGGGACACAGTGACAAGACATGTTGGTCAAGTTTCTTTACAAGTCTGTTGTGCTGGAGTTTTTGCTCCAGGAGGCAGAAAGGACACTTTCCTAAAGGATAACCTGTGTTTCCCATACTCTCCTGGATAAGATGAAAAAGAGACAGCCATGGTCCTGCTGTCTAGACTCAAAGTGCCTGGGGCACTCAGCCTGGGGGGCAAGACAGGTCTCCCACATGTTTAAGGCAAGGTGTCAGGCTTGGCTTATTAAAAGGCACCTGTGTCAAACTTCAATAGAACTAAATCACAGATCGAAATGTAAAATCTGAAACCATAAAGCTTTTAGAAGAACACATAAAAGAGTGTCTACACAACTGCAACCTGGAAGATTTCTTAGGGAAGATATAGCAGGCAGTCATAAAAGAATAATATTCTAAATTAGACTTCATCAAAATGAAAAGCTTCTGCTCATCGAAAGCCACCATTAAATAGGTGAATAAGCAAGTCACAGTCTGAAAGAACATGTTCACAAAACATATTTCTGACAAAGCACTTATATCTAGAATAAAGAGCTCTCATAATTCAGTAATAAGATGACAGACAACACAATTCAATGGGCAAATGACTAGAACCACACAAAGGAAACTATCTGCCTGTCCAGAAAGTGCATGAAGAGATACTTAACATCATTAATCATGGGGGAAAGGCAAATTAAAACCTTAATGAGAAACCACTACACTACCTACAAGAAAGTCAAAATTGAAAAGATTGATAAGACAAAGTGTCAGTGAGGATATAAAGCCACTGGAACTGTCATACATTGGTGCTAAGACTATCAAATGGTACAACCACATCAGAAAAAGTTGTAGTTTTCTTTTATACTTTAACATACACCTAATCCTTTGATCCAGCCATTCGCTCCTAGGTATTTACCCAAGAAGAATAAATACATTCGTCCACAAAAAGATGCACACACGTTCATAGCAGCTTTATTTGTAATCCCAAATTGGAAGCATCTTAAATGTTCCTCAGTAGGAGAATGGCTAAACTAACTGTGGTATATTATATCTTGTATATATTATAGTGAAATTGTACTTAGCATTAAAAAGGAGCGAACTACTGCTACACACAAAAATTGTAGATAAATCTCAAAAACATCAAACTGAGTGAATAAAGTGAGACACCAAAGCACATATACTGTATAAGCCCATTTATGTGAAACTCTAGAAAAGGCAAAACTCATCTACAGCAGATGACAGCCGATCAGTCATAGCCTGAGGTCAAGAATGGGGGTGAAGGGAGGGCTCAGTGAAAGGGGACATGAGGGAACTTTCTGAGAAGACAGAAATGTTCTGTATCGTGATGGAGGTTGGGTTAGACTTTAGTCATTTCTCCAAGTTGTACAGCAGGGATTTGTGCATTTCAATGTCTATACATTTTTACGTTAAAAGCATTAAAAAGTATAATGAGGTGGGGAATAGGTAAAAGTAAAGAAGAAATAAGAATGGCAGAATGTTAATAATTGTCAGAGCTGGGCACAGCAAATGCTTGAAATTTTCCATGATAAAAAACAATTTAAGAGGAAAAAGACGTCATCTACATCAAATGCTCCTGCCTCTCTCCACCTTCTCTTTCCCCTCCCCCTCTGTGTCCAATTCTGCCTGGCCCCTGAGCTGGCCTCCAACAGACCCCAATTAGTGAATGAGTTTTGCTTCCCGCCAAGGCCCACCACTCAACTCCATTCTGCTCTGTAACCCCGACCCCAACCAGGCCCCAACAACCACCAGGCATTTCTGCCAAGTCCTGCCACACCCAATAGCTCAAAACCTGTGCAAGGTATTGGGAAACAAGAATTTTCCAGCCTGCTTTGTAGGAGTCCAGGCCTACTCTGACTATATTATTTGACCAGGATTGAAACAGTACCTATCTCAAAGTCAGATACGTAGAAGGCTTTTCAAAAACAGTTTACAGTTTGTAGTCCAAAACTATGATTGGAAGTTGCCTGCTAAGAACTGGAAACACATTTTGCCCTAGTAATAATGCACAGCCAGTAAGGTTGTAGATCAGCCCACCCATACCTACCTACCCTAAAATGCACTCAAGGATCAAACAGCAATGTCCCAATTAAATCAGGCAGGAGCAAGGCTTTTTTCAGCAAAGTTGGCCCACATGACTAACACATAGGGAAAGATCCAGGCTCAGTGCTGAGTCAGTAGCAATAACAGCAGCACGGAAAGGAGGGAGGCTCAGAGAAGTGCCCCCATGGGTGAGCCAGCAGCCGGGACCAGCAGAAGACAACTAAGGTCCAGCCAGGGGGTCATGCAGCCTCGCCCCTGGGACACAGTCACTGCTGCCTAGCCTGAGCACGCCAGATCACTCTTTAGCAGGGAGGGAAGGAGGGAGAAGGCTTCTTTGTTACAACCCCATCTTTAATCTCTAACTGTACTTGTATAAAGTAAAATCACACTTACAGTCTAGAAAACAACATACAGTATAGAAAATGTAGACAAGCCAAAAGAAAAAGAACCAATATTCCTAGAACACAATTGAAACTACTGTTTCCAATCCAGCGTGTGTCCAGTGTACGTTCTTCTAGTTTCTTCTATTAAATATGCACCACTGAGGAGAAAGGTTCAGACACAGAAATATGTTATTAGGCTGTATTTTATGCCTTAATAAAATCACAAGCACAATATATCTATGGTCTGGCCACCATTTTCAATACGGTTGCTACAGGAAACTACATTCTGAATTTCTCTTGAGAGCATCAAACAAATTTTTCTTCATCTGAACAGAAGAAGACAAGTGTCATCCATGTCCACTGATAGCTATTCTTAATAGCAGCTGGGCTGCCGGGTGCAGTGGCTCATGTCTGCAATCCCAGCACTTTGGGAAGCTGAGGCAGGATTGCTTGAGTCAAGGAGTTCCAGACCAGCCTGAGTAACATAGCAAGACCTTGTCTCTGCAAAAAATTTTTTCTTAAAAATTAGCCAGGGGTGGTGGTGCACATCTGTAGTCCCTGCTACTCAGGAGGCTGAGTTGGAAGGATCACCTGAGCCCAGAAGGCTAAGGCTGCAGTGAGCCATGATCGTGTCACTGCACTCTAGCCTGGGTGACAGAGTGAAACTCTGACTAAAAAAAAAAAAAAAAAAAGATTTTTTTTAAAGGAGCTGGATACTCCTAGGAATTATTCAAACAGTAGCAAAGAAAACTGCATCTGGCTCCCTGTCATTGACGAATTCGCTGTCTGACAGATCAATCAATAAACCAATAATTACTTAATTGCAATTGTGTTACCTGCTAGGAAAGAAAACCTCAGCATGCAAAAGCCAGCAGGGAGAAGGAGAGGAGTCTGTGAAGGCTTCTGCAAAGAACTCTGTTACAAGCTGTTGGCAGTAACTCAGATGAGAGAAGATGATGTTTGAACCAAGATGGAAGTAGGACATGAAGAGAGAAGCAGGTCAACTTGAGAACCATTTTGGGAGTGATTTGGCAATGAGGGAGCGGTAGGATCAAGACTGACTCCTAGGTTTCTGACATAAACTGGATGTCGTAGGTGGATTATTTTACTCATTCATGTTTACTTACCTAATAGAAGGCAATGTCTAAATTAACGATCACCCATATATTCTGCCAGAAATGGATTTGGCCAGTCTTCTGACCATGTGTAGATGCCACACAATACATAGGTGCTGAATCATCCCACAACCATCAAATCCATGTGTCCCACAGGATCATCTTCCTTTGAACTTTATTCATTTTCTAGATGATGAGGCAAGAGTATAGAGCACATTATAACAAGTCTAAAGGCATCATTCAGGCTCCTTGTTGAGCAGGAGCAAATGCACATGTGGACTGAGTCCACTGAATTGAGCTGAACCAAGAGATGCATTTAGGCATTTTTAGAAGAATGAACAGCAAGCTGTATTAGTCAGGATAAGTTAGGCTATGCTGCCACAACAGATAACTCTCCAAGGTTTCAGTGGCATAACTGCCATCTTGAACACGTGATCTTCAAGTTTGCCACAACAGAGGCAAAGAGAGATGAAGGATGTACAACATCTAACTTCTTCAGCCCAAAATGATGCTTGTTGCTGCTGCACATTGCATTGGCCAGCACCAGCCACAAGGGCCCAAGGGATATTGAGAAATGTGGAAGAATGCAAGGAGGGATTTTTTTAAAAAAATCAAAATTATCTTTTGGAGGGTGGGCCCCTGGTAGTATACTTGGAATTTCTTCCTCTGGATCAAATGGTCAACCAAAGTTTTTATCTGGAAGTTTTGAGAAGGTTGCATCACGATTTGTGGAAGACACGTCCCAAGGTGTGGAAAACAGGTGACTGGTTCTTCTACCATAACAACGTACCTGCCCACACAGTGCTGAGTGTTTGGCAGCTTTTGACCAAAAATGGCATGACCCCCGTGCCCCACCTTCCCTATTTACCTGATCTCACCCTGAGTGACTTTTTGTTCCCCCAGATGAAAAAAGTCTTCAAAGGGAAACATTTTGCCAATGTGGAAGAGGTGAAATTAAAAAATGGCAGAAGCACTAAGGCATCAAAACTGACAAGTACAAAAACTATTTTGAGCAGTGGAAAAAGCGTACTGACAGGCGTCTTGCATCAAACGGAGAGTACTTTGAAGGTGACTAAAGTTGTAAGAATACACAATTTTTTATAAATAGAGTCCAGGTTTTGGGGGTCCCTCTCATATACAGATGAGTGATGAGCATCATCTTTGCCACACATCAAGCTAATAAAGAATCCAGAAATACCACCACAGAGGGAGAAGCTAGACATAACCCAAATGAAAGGCAGCAAGGAAAGCTAGAGCTAGCCTTAGTTTAACCCATTACATATCTTATTTTATGTAGAAAGCCCAATATCACTGTTAGATAAAAACAGAATCACTACAGTATCATTTAATACAAAAAGAAAAAGTTACCTAGCTTCCAAAACTGGTGAAACTGTGAAGGAAGAAAATGTTTCCCCTCCTCCACCCCATCCCCCATTGCTGATATTAACCTGATGGTTCAAGCATTTCATTTCTATTTCCTTAGACAATAGCAGTATCTTGAGGGGCCCTGTGATTGGCATATATTATGAACAATGATGACCCATGACATGAGATGACCCATGGCCTGACTCTTTCTTTGTAATGCGTGATCTAGGAGACAATTTCTTAATATATATTTTTTTTATTTCAAAGATGCAGGGTAAAATTCAGGAGTAGGTATACAAGTGGACATCACACAGGTAAAGTTTGGGCCTCCCTTTGGTACCCACTTTGCCTGGTTTGAGATCAGGTGCCCTTATTGATATTGTGTTTCCTCTGTCTCCACGCTCCACCCCCCCAGCAGTATCCTGCTACTGTCAATTCCTTTCTTATAGTATTATGGTAAATGTTCAGGATCCACTTATGAGTGAGAACATATGGTACTCTGTTCTTTGTTTCTGTAACAGATCACTGAGTATTATAGACTCTAAATCATCCAAGTTGCTGCGAAGTCCATATGTTTGTCCTTCTTTATGGCTCTGTAATATTAGGAGACAATTTTCTAGCAGTTGGGCTAACCTACATTGCATTCTCTTATCACTATTAAACAAAGACCCCAGAGTCTCAGTCACCTGATCAAATAAACTTTGCTTATGCAAAATTCCAAGTGGATGTTCCTCTTCCAACAGCTGTCCTGCAAAGAGTAATTCAGGGATTCAGGCACATTCTATCTTGTGCTACCACCATTTTCTACAGGGGGCCTCTCAGGTCCCCACGGAGACCATGGAAAGGGATGAGAAGATGTGGGAAGGCCTACTAGATATGTCAACACTCAGCCCGGAAGTGACAGATATCACTCCTACTCACATTCCATCGGGCAAAAGTAGTTGTACATCCCACCTAGACTCAAAGGATGCTGGGAAATGTAGGCCTCGGTTCTCAGCAACAGCTGGGAGCACAGATCTTTAGTGGTCACCTAGCTATCTCAGCCACACTTTATATCCCCTAATGACTTTTTTTTCTTTGCCCTTGACTCTTCACCAGTCAGCCAGAAAAAAAAGTATAATCAGAATACAGCCAAGACAAATGACTAATCTGAAGACTGAAGCCCTAACCTTGGTCTTTTTTAAATCAACATTCAGGAAATACAAAGAGCCCCTGTTGTCGGTGGCAACACTTCACAACTTTTAATATCACTATGAACATAACTGAAGAAAAGAAAAATCAGAAGCATAAGCCAGAGCACGGTGGCTCAGGCCTGTAATCCCAGAATCTGGGGAGGCCAAGGAGGGGGCTATGATTATACTTTTACACTCCAGCCTGGGCAACAGAGCAAGACCCTGTCTCAAAACAAAACAAAACAGAAGCAAGGCCCCTAGGTCAGGAAAGTGATATTTAAATGAGGTGCAGAAGAGTGAAGCAAAGCCAAACACAAGAATGGGAAGATTACTTGTGCCTGTGTCTCAGGGCAATTACGGACAGTGCTTGATCAGATGGACTATTCTTTTTTTTTTCTTCTTTTTTTTTTGAGTTGGAGTCTCACTCCGTCGCCCAGACTGGAGTGCAGTGGCCGCTCCCGGCCACCGCAGCCTCGAGCTGCTGGGCTCTGGCAATCCTTCTGCCTCAGTCTTCTAAGTAGCTGGAACTACAGGCGTGCGCTACCACACCCGGCTAATTTTTTGATTTATTGTAGAGATGAGGTCTCGCCAAGTTGCCCAGGCGGGTCTCGAACCTGCAGGCTCAGGCAACCCACTCACCTCAGTCTCCCAAAGCGCGGGATTACAGGCTGAGCCACCGAGCCCGGCTCAGATGGACTATTCTTGTCATTTAAGCAGTTAATAGGTAACTCTAGAAGGCTGCTAATTAGCATCTAGGTGGAGGCCCTCACTTAGACTGATCATTAACTAACCGCCAAACTAACCAAAGAGTAAACAAAAGGTATACTCCCAGAAGACAAATGTATCCTATTCTACCAGTCCTGTTCTCATTTTAAGATTTGCTATGAGAAAAAAAAAAAAAGATTTGCTACTACAATAAATGTATTCAATTATAGCATCCTGGGAGAATTAAAGTCTCCATAACCAAAACGTTTGGGAAAGCATGAGACAAAGTCACACAGATTTCCTTCCTATAGGATGTCTCAGTCTTTAATAAGTTCAGAAGCGCTGAGAACCTCCAGGAAGGAGACATAGCACGCAGTTGAAAAAGAGGAGAAAAACTATGCAGGTAAATACCGTCCAAACATACCATACATCAGCTGAAGTCATGACCAGGAATTCTGTTAAAGTAGATAGGTGGGCAATTAAACAAAAGGTATTTCCCCCTAGGGGAAAAGGGTATATTTTGTTCTCCAAATACTGGAAGTAACTGAGTGATTGACCCTCATTTTCTGAATCGATAGTTCTGCTGAATTCAAGACTCCAGTGTTTGCTGACCAGGTACAATAGCTCATGCTCATAATCCTAGCACTTTGGGAGGCCAACACAGGAGAATCTCCAGAGCACAGGAGGTCAAGACTGCAGTGAGCCGTGACCGTGCCACTGCACTCAGCCTAGGCGACAGAATGAGATTCCAATTCAAATAAAAGACTCCAGTCTTTGATGATGAATGATACATGCTAAAAAATAAAACAAAATAAAATCTAGTCCTTCTATGGCCTAAGGGCACACAGAGATGACCACCATGTCTGCTAAAAACAAATGGAGGCCAGGCCTATAATCCTTGCACTTTGGGAGGCCGAGGTGACAGGATTACCTGAGCTCATGGGTTTGAGACCAGCCTGGGTAACTTGGCGAGACCTCATCTCTACAACAAATCAAAAATTAGTTGGGTTTGCTGGTGCCTGCCTTTGGTTCCGGCTACTTGGAAGGCTGAGGTGGAAGGATCACCTGAACCCAGCAGGTCGAAGCTGCAGTGGCCATGAGCGTGTCACTGCACTCCAGCCTAGGTGACAGAGTGAGACTCCAACTCAAAAAAAAGAAAAAGTAAATGGAATAGTCCTCAAAAAACTAAGTATAGGCTGGGCACTGTAGCTCAAGCCTGTAGTCCTAGCACTTTGGGAGGCCAAGGTGAGGGGATTGCCTGAGCCCACGGGTTCAAGAACAGCCTGGGCAACTTAGCAAGACCTCCTCTCTACAATAAATCAAAAAATTAGCCAGCCATGGTAGCGCGTGCCTACAGTTCCAGCTACTTGGAAGGCTGAGGGGGAAGGATCGCCTGAGCCCAGCAGGTCGACACTGGGGTGGCCGTGAGCGTGCCACTGCACTCCAGCCTGGGTGACAGAGTAGGACTCCAATCCAAAACAAACAAAAAAATTAAGCATGTAATTATCATATGACCCAGCTATTCTACTTCTGGATATACACCACAAAGAAGTAAAAGTCGGGACTCAGACAGACATCTGCACACCCATGTTCATAACAGCACTATTCACAATAGCCAGATGTGGAAGCAACCCAAATGCTCATCAATGGATTAATGGATAAACGATGTGGTACATCCATACAAGGGACTATCACTCAGCCTTAAAAAAAGGAACTGAATTCCGAAATGTACCACAACATGACGAGACTTGAAGACATGATGCTAAGTGAAAGAAGCCAGACACAAAAATAAAAATATTATATGATTCCATTTGTATGAAATGTCTAGAACAGGCAAACTCACAGAGACAGAGATTAGAATGGTGGTTATGAGGGGCAGGGGGGAATGAAAGATAGGGAGTTATTGTTTAGTGGGTGCATTGTTTTGGTTTGGGATGATAAAACCCAAACAGTTGAATAAGTGGAGTACAGAGGATTTTTAGGGCAGTGAAAATACTCTACACGACACTCTGATGGTGGATACTTGTCATTATACATGTGTCCAAACATGCAGAATGCACAACGCCAAGGGTGAATCCTAACGTCAACTAAGGACTTTAGGGGATTATGCCTTGCCAATGTTCATGTAGGCTCATCAGTTGTAGCAAGTGCACCGCCCTGGTGGGGGTTGTTGATAGTGGGGAAGGTTGTAAGCGGGGGTAGGGGAGTCCATGGAAACTCTCTGTACTTTCAATTTTGTTGTGAATCTAAAACTATTATAAAAAACAGTCCTTAAAAAAAAAAGTCCTAGAGATGGATATTGATGATGGTTGCATAATGGTGTGAATGTATTTAATGCCACTGAAACAAACACTTAAAAATGGTCAAAATGCAAAATTATGAACTTTGCAGCAAATTGGACGGACTGAGAGTCTATAATACTGAATGATCTATCACAAAAACAAAAAACTGAGTATCACAAGTTCTCACTTGTAAGTGGACCTTGAACAATTATTGTAATACTATAAGAAAGGGATTGACAGTAGTGGGAAACTGCCAGGTGAGGGCAGGGGCGGGACTGGCAGTAGTGGGAAACTGCCAGGGGAGTGGGGGCACACCTCATCAACAAGGGTACCTCTATAACGAACATGTATATACCTAAACCTGAATTGTACCCCACATATTTAAGATAAAAAAATTTTTTTAATGGTCAAAATGGTAAATTTTGTTATGCATATCTTGTCACAATTAAAACAAACCCAATGGGATGTGCCCCACCCCTCTGGGTCCATGGCAGTTTTCTTTCACAACAGCGTTCACTTGCCCTCGCTTAAGCCCAAGGCCTGCCTGCGGCTTGCCTGCAGCTCATCGAATCCCCCCATCACTGGTGACATATGGCCTCAAGATTTAAACCCCACATAGGACCCTTAAAACAGTACAAGGAGATGGAAAGCCAAAACCAAACCCAGCTTTGACTTACTATAAGAAGAGTAGACAGGAAGTGCTTAAGTTTCACATCTATGATTGCTCCTAAAACACACCTGGGACAGTTCCGTTGTTCTCCTCCTTCACAAGTCTTTTTCTGGAATAGCGTTGTCTACTGGGACCTTCTGCAAAGGCTCTATATCTTCACTGTCCCATACCAGAGCCATCCATGCCTACTGAGTACTTTATTATTTTTTTATTACTATTTTTTTCTACTGAGCACTTTAAACGTGACTAGCACAACTGAGGAACTATTTTGAGTGTATTTTAACTACTTTAATTGTAAACAGCCACGTGTGGCTAGTGGCCACCTAACTTGACAGCGTGGTTTTAGAACTTTGACAAAGCAGTCAAAGCAACAGCCCATCCTTTTGGTGGACATGCCAAAAAACCGTGAGTGGTAGAGATGAGAAAACCAGACTGGGCACAGTGGCTCATGCCTAGAATTCCAGCACTTTGGGTGGCCAAGGTGAGAGGATTGCCTGAGCCCATGGGTTTGAGACCAGCCTGGACAACTTGGTGAGACGTCTCTACAATATATAAAAAACAATTAGCTGGGCTTGATGGTGTATGCATGTAGTTCCAGCTACTTGGAAGGCTGAGGCGGATGTATTGCCTAAGCCCAGCAGGTCGAGACTGCGTGAGCATGCCACTGCACTCCAGGCAACAGAGTGAGATTCCAACTCAAAAAAAAAAAAAAAAAAAAAAGATGAGAGATGAGGAAACCTGGAGAGGATGCAGTTGTATGTGGCAGTGGGGCATGGTTTAATCCATAAACCCACTTATTAGAGTTGTGTATATCCTTTTTCAAGCATATGAAAATAATTATAAGGTATTGAGAAATTATTTACTCAAGACCAGGACAAGGTTAACCAAAGGAGGCTCATGGTACAGCCCAAATCTCAAGGCAATCTGGACTCTGAGTGAGCAAAGGCGATATGCCTGCAGTGCAGCTGTGGAATTGAAAGTCTGAGATTTCATGAGCAGACCTCAAACAATTATCATAATAATGTAAGAAAGGGATAGGTGTAGTGGGAAACTGGGTGGGGGTGGTGGCAGTTGAGGGAAATTGCCGGGGGAGGGACGGGCACACCTCATCAACAAGGGTACCTGCATAATGAACATTTGTATACCTAACCCTGAATTGTACCCCACATTTTAAAAATAAAATAATATTTTTTAAAAGTCTGAGATTTGATGTCAGCTGCTCTACACCTAAGCTGTTAGAAGCAGCCCTGTTAGCAAGTGAACATTTGCCACACACACACACACACACACGTGCACACACACAGCCCCAGAAAAGCTAAGCCACTGCATGCAAATGGTTCAGTCGGCACCACCAACAGCACCAGCAGGCAGAAGGATGGTGCAGCGCCTAACAGCAAAAGGGACATTGAACCACTCAGAGAAGAGTCTGTTCAAACTTCAGTCTTGGAACAGAATAAATAGAAAACGGTGTGGTTCTACTTGAAGTGGGCTCTTGAACAACTTTTCTAAAAAGATGTTGTGCTGAAGAGTATACTCAGCATGGTCGGAAAAGTCAGGAGAGTGTTTTCAACGGGTCCAGCTGCCACTTGTTTAAACAAGCCTGACACCCACTCCCTTTCCAGCTGGGGAGGATTTGTTCTGCAAGAAAAACTAATCTGCGCTGCCTCCGCACAGAATGAATCGTAATAAACCTAGGACAGCAAAGCAGCTCCCCGTTCACTCTCTCATATGCCTTTAGCTTTAGGTTAGGTACTGTTACTCCCTTTGACCAGCGGAGAAATTAAGGCACAAGGACTCCCACATAATTACTGTCTCACATATAGTGCTTATGAATGTCACCCAATTGCCAAAGGCTTGTCACCAAAGGCACAGTAAACAGCCAAGCAACAATCCATTCCACACCAAGAGAAACTCTTGACAACCCAAGTGCTGTTCTTAAGGCTGGATACTTATGGCAATATTTACTTCAGTGAGCTTGGAGAGCCAGTGTCCCACTTCAGCAGCGGAGACAGTGAACTTGTGAATGCTGTGCATTATGTGATAAAAATCTGCCACATGGTAGTAAATCACACCCCACTGTCAGCGTGTGTTGGGGGGCAGATATTAAAGTGTTGCAAAAGAACACTAGGGTATTTTTAAGAAGAGACAACACATACACACTTGGAAGACACTGATTCCTACTCCTGGCAGCAGCAGGGAATCACCTGGGAAGCACTAAATGCTGCTGAGGCCTCAGGTGATGTCCTTGGTCTGGGGTTCAGTCTGGGCATGGAGAGTTTTAAAAACTCCCCAGGCGATTCCAATATGTATCCTGCATTGGCACCCACGGCCGTAAGAGACATGCCAGGGTGAGAAAGTAAAAGTTGGATAACGGGGTGCGGGGGAGCTCAGCATTACTGGGTTATCGGCTGTTTCTTATTAACTGATGTTTAAAAAGACTGAAGAATTAAAGGGGTCTAAATGCCTGTGGTCTATATCTTCTTATCTGTAAAAGGGTACCATATACTCTACCCTCCCCCAAAGGTAGGGCGATCCCGTCGTAAGGGAGGGAGAGGGAGGATGGCGAGAGGACGGGGAGGGGACTAGGAGAGGAGACCCGGAGGAAGTAAGGGGGACAGGGCAGGTGCCAAGGCTTCTGCGAGGGTAAAAAAAGCAGGAGGGAGGTGGGGACGAAGTGCACCCGTCCTCACCTGCGTCGTAGAAGGCGTCGAGTACCTCCGTCTCTCCGAAGTCGAGCTCCCCGAAGGGCACAGAGGTGAGGTGAGCGCCCTCGACCTCGCAGGCCCGCAGCAGGCACTGCCGCGCCCCCGCCTCAGGGCCGCCGGCCGCGCCACCCTGGGAGCTCTCACTGCGCACGTATACTGCCCGCAGAGCCCGCCGTGGCCCGCCCCCACCGCTGCCCTCGCCACCGCCTGCGGGGCCCTCCGCCGCCCCGTCGGGCTCCACTGGCGCAACTGCGCCCTCGCTCCCCGGTGGCAGCGGGCACTGAGGGGACTCGCCCGCCGCCCCGAGGGCCCCGGTCGGGGGAGTCCCGCCGCCGCTCTCCATGCGACCGCCTGGCGCGCCTTTCCTCGGTCCCGCCTCTGCGCGAGTGGCTGGCTGCTGCGATCAGCTGGGAGCCTCAAGTTGCGGCGGCCACGCAGTCTCGGCACCTGCTCCTGGGGCGCGGGACGCGACGGGAGCTGGGGCACCCGGCGCGCACCAGTGGCCCCGCAGCGGGCAGGTGATGACAGTGCCCCTCAGCTGCAGACGGAAGCTCTGGCCCTGCTGCCCTGAGCGCCCTTTGAAGGCCCGGGAGAAAGAGGCGGGGGCTGGGGACGTCAGGGCGATAGGCGGGGGCGGGGGAGGGGGGCTTGGAAAGGTCATCAGGGCAGGAGGGGGGAGCGCGCCCCCTGCCGCTTCCTCCAGGCAGCGCTCAGAGCCCAGAGACTGGCTGAATCTGGAATTTCGGGACTTTTTTTTTTTGTGGCATCGCTCTAGCCTGACCAACCCGAGGAGATCCAATTTATTTTTTCTCAAAACAACCTGAAGCTTTCAAGCAGGGTAAAAACTCTTTCAAAGCACTGGTTGTATTTAAACATTCAGTTCCAAACTCAACACAGAAGTGTTTTAACCCAGCATTGGGATGAGTAGCAGACGCTTCGTTTTGGATTCCTCATACCCGGTTGCCGAGTGCGTGATCCTCCTGAGCCCTGTCCTGGAGCCTGGCTCGTCCTGGCTTTCACCGTGACCTTGACAAAAGCACCGGGAGGAACCGGCAGCACACCTGATTTGCCTGAAAAATAGACTCGAAGTAGCTGCCGGCCCGACTAATGAGATGCTGCATACCCAAAGGGGTCTTCACTCTGGATCTTAGGCATCTCACAATTTTACACTCAAATATTTTTAAATAGTGTTACCACTGCAGATAAAATCATTGTTTTTTAAAGACAAAATGTACTGGATGTTGTTACAAGGTTTGGAGGGTATTTTTCTTTTAAAATAGCAACTTTATTGAAATATAGTACACAAACCATACAGTTCACCTATTTACAGTGTATGATTCTGTTTTTTAGTATATTCAGAGTTGTGCAGCCATTGCTACAATTTCAGAACATTTTCATCAACCCCCCAACCCCAATACCCATTAGAAATCACTCTCCATTCCCTAGCACCCCCTTACAGCCCCAGCCCGAGGCAACCACCAATCTACTGTTTCTAGAATTGCCTATTAGGAACATTTTAAGTAAGTGGAATCATACAACGTGTGGACATTGGTTTTTGTCCATACCTGGACAAAATTTGATGCATACCTGGGGCAGGATTTCTGGTCACATGGTAACTCTATGTTTAATCTTTGGAGAAACTCCCACGGTTTTTCCAAAATGGCTGCACTATTTTACATTCCCACCAGCAGTGTATGAGGGTTCCAATTTCTCCACATCCTCATCAACACTTGTTATTCCTGTTTTTGTTTTTGTTTTCTGTTGATAGCTATCCTAGTGGGTGAAGTGGTACCTCGTTCTGGTTTTGGTTTACATTTCCCTGATGGCTAATGATGTTGAGCATCTTGTTGTGTGCTTATTGGCCATTTATAGAACAGCTTTGGAGTAATGTCTATTCGAACCCTTTGCCCACGTTTTAATTGAATGTGTCTATAATATTGAGTTGTAGGAGTTCTCTATGTATTGTGGAAACAGGTCTCTTATCAGATATGTGATTTGCAAATATTTTCTCCCATTCTGTGGGTTATCTTTTCACTGTCTTGCACCACATCACAAGCCATTTTGACACAGGCAGGATAAGACCTAATTTATAAAACAACACTTCAGTTTATCTTCACATTTCAAGAATAATACAATTCACCCCACCCACAGGCCCCACCCTAAAAGAAAGCAGAAACTGCCAGTAGAAATCCTTGAAGAAATCCTGCCCTGATTTTAGCCCTGTTAGGAATCAGAAACTTTACAAGTGGCCTCGATGTGCATCCTCTTTTGTGGTCAATGTATGGAAAATGGGCTCTGAGGAAATCTGTGAGAACATGCAGACCCATTTGGGAAAGGAAAGCTTGGAAAATTCCCAATACCTCTGTTCTAAGACTTTTCATGTGATCCTATAAAAGGACATGTGTTCTTTGTAACCTTCTAATGCATAATAATAGTAATTTTCCTAATGTGCCTGTTCATCTGAAATTATTCCAGTGACTGCCACAGTCTTCAGAAGGGCAAAGATGCCCACTTCAAAATCACTTGCCAGCGTCTTGCTGTGGTCTCCACTGCAATCTTCTTGAGTTCCTCTCAGCTCTCACTGGTTCCTGCTGATTGAGTGAGACATACAGGAGCTGTGAATTCTGGCTTGAATAATGTCTTCCACTTAATATAGACCCCACTGAGTAAAGAACCTAGCATTTATCCAGCTAATGAGCACCTTCCCCAAAGTTGGCACACAGAGTCCACTTTCTCATTGTCTCCAGCAATTTGTACACCTGGAGCATGCCCCAGTCCCTTCCCCTGATGTCCTTCCTCCTTTTCCTAACCCCACTGAGAAGAAAATGGCAAAATGCTAGATTAGTCTTTTCTGTTTGGTTGAATAATTGTCCCATTCTTACACTTGACTTGCCCCTTATAAGCACACATCCTGGAAACCATTTTGCCCTAATGCAGAGAGAGGTGTCATGAAAAATTCTGCCATATATTCAGATGAAATTTTCTCTTTGTGACTTCTACCCATTGATTCCAATTTAATTCCTCTTTCACATGACAATTTTCTAAGAATTGCCCTTAGGTCTTCTTTTTTTCAGGTGATGTCCCACCTCCCAGACCCAATCATATCTCCATGGCAAAATTTCCAGGCTACTCTCTACCCTGATGATTCTCTCAGAGGATTCCCTTTTTGTCTCTATTAATGTTTTGTGTGTATAAAAGACTTTTTTAAATTAAATTTTTTGAGATGATTATAGATTCACATGACATTGTAACAAATCATACAGTTGTCTAGTGTACCCTTGACCCAGTTTGCCCCAATGATAACACCTTGCTAAACTATAGTACACTAACACAACCAGGATATTGATATTGATAACAATCAAGATACAAGACGGCTCCAGCACCACAAAGATTGCACCTCTTGCCCTTTGATAGCTACACCCACCCAGCATCCCTAACTGCTGGCAACCACTAATCTGTTCTCCATTTCTATAATTTTGTCATTTCAAGAATGTTATTGCATAGGCCAGGCAAGGTGACTCACACCTACAATCCCAGAACCTTGGGAGGCCAAGGAGGGAGAATTGCTTGAGCCCAGGAGTTCGAGACCAGCCTGGACAACGTAGTAAGACCTCATCTCTACAAAAAAATCAAAAAATTAGCCGGGCATGGTGGCACATGCCTACAGTCCACGTTCCCCAAAGCTAGCCCTTCCCCAAAGCTACTGGGGAAGCCGAGAGGGGAAGATTGCCTGAACCCAGGAGGTTGAGGCTGTGGTGAGCTGTGATCTGTGCCACTTCACTCCAGCCTAGGGGACAAAGTGAGACCCTGATTCAAAAAATAATAATAATAAACGAATGTTATATAAATGTAATCACACAGTATGTAACTTTTGGGGTTTTTTTCACTCAGCATAATTCCCTTGAGAGTCATCCAAGTTGCTGCGTATATCAATAGTCCATTCCATTTACTGCCGAGTAGTATTCCATGGTATGGCTATGCCAGTTTCTTGAACCATTCACTGTTTGAAGGACATCTTAGTTGTTTCCAGTTTGGGGCTATCATGAATAAAGCTGCTATGAACTTCCACGTACAGGTGTTTGTATGAACATGAGTTTTCATTTCTCTAGGGTAAATGTTCAGGAGTGCAAATTCTGGGTCACATGGTAGTTGCATACTTAATTTTTAAAGAAACTGCTAAATTGTTTTCAGGGGGGCTACACCATTTTACATTCCTACCAGAATATATGCATGATTCAGTTTTCCACATCCTCACCAGCATTTGGTGTGGTCACTTTTTTAAAAAAACCATTATGATGGATGTGGTTTTGATTTGCATTTTCCCAATGGCTAATGATATGGAACATCTTTTCATGTGCTTATTTGCCATCTGCATAGCTTTTTTGGTGAAATGTCTGTTCGTGTCTTGTTCTTATTTTCTAACTGGATTTTTTTTTTTACTGTTGAGTTTTGAGTGTTCATTATATATTCTAGATACTAGTCCTTTGGTGGATATGTGGTTTGCAAATATTTTCTCCCAGTCTGTAACTTGTCTACTTATCCTCTTAACAGAGTCTTTCACAGACAGAAAAAAAGGTTTTAATCTTGACAAGGTCCAATTTATCAATTTTTTAAAATTTATGGATTGTGCTTTTGGTTCCAAATTAAATAACTTTTTGCTTGGCTCTGGGGCCTGAAGATTTTCGCCTATTTTGTCTTTCTTAAAAGTTTTATAGTTTCACATTTCAAATTTAAGTCCATGATTCATTTTGAGTTAATTTTTGTATAAGGTATGAGGCTTCAGTTGAGGTTTATTTTTTTTGCCCGTGGATGTTCAAATTGCTCCAGCATCATTTGACGAAAAGACTATCTGTCTTTCACTGAATTGCTTTTACCCCTTTGTTAGAAATCAGTTGTGCATATGTGTGAGTCTATTCCTGGGTTTTCTATTCCATTCCAGTGGCCTGTGTGTCTATCTCTCCACCATTACCACACTGTCTTCATTACTGAAACTATATAGTAGCCCTTAACATTGGGTAGAGTGATTGCTCCTATATTTTTATTTTCCAAGATTGTTTTAGCTATATTAAAGTCTGTGTTTTTCTGTATAAATTTCAGAATAGACTTGTCTATGTCAACAAAAAAACTTGCTAGGATTTTGATAGGAGTTTTATTAAACCTATAGATCAATTTGGAAAGAATTAACATCATTATTATGTTAAGCATTCCAAGCTATGAGCATGGTATGCCTCTCCATTTATTTAGATCTTGATTTTTTTCATTAGAATTTTTTTAATTTTTAGCATACAGATCCTGGACACGTTTTGTTAAATTTAAACCCAAGAATTTAATTTTCTTTAGAGTGACTGTAACTGGTATTGTGTTTAATTTCAGGCTTCACATGTCCATTGTTAGCACATAGAAATGCAACTTTTTGTGTGAATTTATATTACACAACCTTACTGAGCTCACTTATTCAGGAGGTTTTTGTTTTGTTTTCTCGGGATTTTCTATGTAGACAGTCACATAATCTGCAAATAGGAACAGTTTTATTTCTTTTTCCTGCCTTGTTACTGTGGCTAGAACTTGCAGTACTATGTTGAAAAATAATGGTGAGTGGGCATCCTTGCCTTGTGCCTGATCTTTGAGGGAAAATATTCAGGTCTTTCATCCTAAGTATGACATTAGCCACACATTTTTGTAGATGTCATTTATCACGTCAAGAATGTTTCTGTTTCTAGTTTGCTGAGAGTCTTTATTGTCCATGGGTATTGGATTTTTTCAAATGCTTCTTATGTATCAATTGATATGATCACATGATTTTTCCTCTTTAGCCTGTGGATATGGTGGATTACACTGATTGATTTTCGAATGTTCAACTATCCTTGTATACATGGAATACATCCTACTTGATTGTGGTGTATAATTCTTTTTATACATAGCTCACTTTGATATGCTTGATTTTATTGAGGATTTTTGCATCTAGTTTCATGAGATATATTCATCTGTAGTTTTTCTTTGTACTGCTTTGTTTGGATACCAGGATAATATTTACCTAATAAAATGGCTGGGGAACTATTCTGTTCTCTTCTATTTTCTGGACAAGATTATGTAAAATTGGTGTTACTTCTTCACATGTTTGGTAGAATTCTCCAGTGAGACCAATTGGACCTGGAGATTTCTTTTTCAGGGGATTTTAATCACAAGTTCAATTTTTTCTAATGGCTATAGAACTATTCAGAATGACTGTTTCATCTTGGTTGACTTTGGTAGATTGCAGTTTTGAAGGAATTGGTCCATTTCTTCCAAAATGTTGAATTTATGGTCATGAAGTTGTTCATATTTATTATCCTTTCAGTGGCTGCAGGATCTATAGTGATACTCTGTTTCATTCTTGATTTGGTGATTCATGCCTTCTCTCTTTTTATCTTTTTTAGTTTTTCTATTTATTCTAGTAAATGTAAATATTCAAGTCTACTGATGAGCCCATCAAATATATTCTTCATTTGGGTTACTTTTTTATTATTAATATTCTTAGACATTTGATCTTTATAGTTCCCATCTCTGCTGAAACTGCCTATCTAATCTTGCATGTCTACTTTATTTATAAGAGCCTTTAACATAGTAACCGTAATTATTTTAAATTCTCTCTTTAAGACTTCCAATAGCTGTGCCATACCTAAATCTGAATCTGATCATTGCTTGTCTCTTCAGACTGCTTTTCCTTTCCTTTTGGCATGCCTTGTAATTTTTTGTTGAAGACTGGACATTTTACATAGGGCATCAGATACCGAGATAAGTAAACCTTTAGTGTGGCACGTTATGTTAATCTAGCCGGGAGTTGGGCTGTGTTGAGGTTTTCCTTATGAACATTACAAATTTCAAATTTCTTCAGTGATTTTTTTTTTTTGGTCCCCTCTCTCGGCTTTTGAGCTTCCCTTTGTGCTGCTCCTCAAAGTTTGTCTCTTGCCATTCTTTCTGCTGTTGTTATTCCTGGAGGCTTGTTATCATGCTGGTGGGGCATGGGTGGCAGCAGGAGGGGGGATTCTCTAATATTCTAAGCTTCAGTATGTGGTGTGCACAGTGGGCTTGTGTCTCAGGGGTGTAGCCTTCACAAGTGTTTGTTTCTCCTCCAGGGACAGAGCTCCTCTCCCATTCCCTTCCCCAGCTGCAGTGGATATACACCAGTGTTTTCAGTCTACAGATTTAAAACCCTTTTCTCTGAAAGTTAAATATTTTTTAGGTGAGATGCGGGAGGTGGAGTTGGGTGAACTTCCCTCCTCCGGTTGCAATGGTATTTCACCAATGCCCTCAGACCATGTTCTTCCTCTGCACAGTAGGCCTTTTGTTCCTTAAGGGAGAAGGGCATGAGTAGATTTCTTGGTGGTTCCTGAGCCAGAATAGTTTTCTCTGGATTTTCCCTGATCTTACCTGTGAGATCCAGGCTGGGTTCCTGGAGGAAGAGCCTGAGGAAGGATGGGAACCTCTCCTCCCAGGAGCTTCACACCCTCAATCTAGCCTACATTCAGCCTCCAGCAATTTGTTAAACGTTCTGACTTGATCTGCCTACCTACTTCTATGGCATCTGGTGGCTTTTGCCCTTGGTAAGCAAACACTCAGATCTTATGTCTTATAGGAAGTGCCTCTCTCTCTCCTTCTCTCTCCCCACCGATATTTGAAATGGCCATTTGCTCTTCAATCTCAGGTCTTTTAATTTCCAGTCTGTCCAGATTTTTCTCTTATTGTTAGCATAGGAAGGAATTTTTTGCAGCTTTCCACATCTCTGAGCTGACACTGGAAGCCCTATTCAACCATATTTGACTTTTAAAAATGTCAATTTCATATGTTTCAACCTAAAAGACTATGGGCATCATTTTTGAATAGTGCACCTTGTTTTGCTTCAGCCAAGGCCAACTAGAGATTTCTGGAAAATATTGCTGTGGGTTACTCTACATACAACTCACTGGGAGTTGATCTCCCCATGGCAGTGGTCCTCAAACTTGAGTGTGCATCAGAATTACCAGAAGGACTTGTTAAAACACAGACTGCTGGGTTTCTTTCCAGAGTTTCTGATTCAGTAGGTCTGGGGCAAGGCCCAAGAATTTTCACGTCTACCAGGTTCCCCAGTGGTGATGCTAATGTTGCTTTTCTGGGGATTGCAGTCCAAGAACCACTGCCCTGTGGCAGTTCTTGGAGGCCCAGAGCTCATCTGCATGTCCCACTTATTCATCACTTTGAGGGCATATGGTTGGCCCTGAAAGGCATCAGTTACGTTCTCAGTCGACCTCAGAGAATGTCAAGTGTAAAGTGTTGGCAAAGAACTCATTTTCTCCAGAATGAATATAAGAAAAGATAAACCTGTATGTTTTAAGACAGAGGTAGCTATATTTTCTAAATAGCAGACTGCAGTCTTAGAGGTAATGGTGTACAGACTACATATTTTTGAGGACCATGATGATGCAAGAAGCACTCTGCTTAGGGTCCGGGTGTTGGTTGAGACTCACATACAAGTAAAGTGCCTCTGAAGCCTTTCCTCATATCTGTTTCTTTTGTCATGGATCTTCCCTAATGCTCCAGTTTCGTGCTAGAGTTTTAATAAAGGTAAAACTGGGCTGCTCACATTTATAGAATAAATTCCATTTGGCACAGTGACCAATTCATCCATTCAGTCAAATCTGCATCAAGTGATTACTACATATCTGTCAACGTTTTAGGTGCTGGGCATACAGCAGTGAAGAAAAAGTTACTGTCTTCATGGTACTGCTGCATTCTAGGGAGGGGAGACAAAACAGACAAGAGTGAGTAAGGATAATAAATGAAGCAGTGTATTAATATGGAGAGTCGGGGAAATGAATCAGAGCTGAAGTAGCTTTTTTATTTAGGGGACTAGGGAAGGCCTCTCTGATGAGCTGACATTTGAGCAGTGACCAGCTAGAAAAAAGAGATCCGGATCTGACATCCACCGAGGTTTAAGTGAATATAACTTCCAGGGAACATGGGTGGTTAGTCATTGTTATATGCTAATGTTAATTCAACTATGTTTGCAATCAGGCAAAGATTATTTTTGCTAAAAATCTCAGGTAATTTATACTCATGTTTCACTTCTAGGAATTATCTTAAGGATAAATCAGAAATGCAGACACAGATGTATGACTAAAAATGTTTTTAAAAGAAAAAAAGGTAATGGAAAATGCCCTTCCTTCCCTGCCCTTCTCACCCTCAAGGCTCCATTAGGCACCCCTCCTCTGTAATTCCAAAGGCCCTTGAACTTCTCTCTGTGGTCATGTTTTTGTACTGAGGAAGGCTTGCCCGTTTACCTGCCCACTTCCCCTTACTTGATTCTGAGCTCCTTGAGGGCAGGGACTATGTCACATTCAACACCTATCATGGCGTCCGGCACATCAACATAAGCACTCTGTACATGCTTGATAAAAGATTAGTCAAATACTTTCTGGCATATCTATAAATGGAATATTATACAACCACTACAGATCATGTTTTTGAAAACAATTAATAACAAAGAAATGATCATATTAAGTATAAAAAGCAAACTGCAAAACTATATATGCAGAAGGACCTCCACTAAGAGACCAAAGTAATTAAAGTCTGTTTCTGAATGAAATTAGGATCATTTCTGCTTTCTTTTTATATTTTTTATTTTCTACTTTTCTATATTAGCTTCATAATCAGAAAAAAACTACTTACAAATTCTCAAGGTGACATTTGGGCCTACAGTCATTACACTGGTGCTCTAAACATTTTTAAAGGATGGAGGATTCATTGGTAGGGCGCTTGTCAACAGGGCGCATCCTCAGCACATGAGCAGTCCTTTATTACTATGGAAGTTGTCACCCTCAGCTCCACCCTGCTTTATCTTCCTCATCACGCCCTCCCAGATTCTCAACACTAGATGTGGTCAGGTCTACCTGCAGGCTTGAAGCGCCCTCTGAGACTTCTTTTCTCTCTCAACCCGTGTCATTCTCATTCCAGGTTCACTTCCTCCAAGAAGACTGCCCTGAATGAGAACAAACAAGAACATTTTCCGAGTGCCACCTGGGACCACAGCACAGGGATGGATGGGCGTTTCATGCAGATGTCCATTCCCTATTTATCTGTCTCCCTTCAGCAACCAAGGGCAGAGCTTCAGCCCCAGCCAAATTCTTGGTTTTCTGAGATTGAGTCTGAGAAAGACTTGAAAAGAATCCACTCTATTTCTCCTAAGACATCTGTTTTTCTTTGGGGGAATAACCTTGGAAATGTTATTGATTTCTTCATGGTTTTTCTATTTGGTTTCAAGATGCTTTATTGGCTTGGTTAGTTTAAAAATTGGCTTGTAAACCCCTTAAAACTTTTAAAAAAACGAATAGGAACTATAATGAAAATTTGCATTTCCAGGGCTCCTTTTCATCAAAGACCTTAAACCTGACAACAAATATTAGGTTGATGGAGAACTTGTAACATTCTATAGGGATGGGCGGGGAGGAAAAAGCATTCAAGACTGAGATGACATTGTTATATCCGCATAATTAAATGTGTTGCCATTTAAAGAGAATGGCTCCACGAAGCTGGTTCACCAGGAATTCAGCTTGTCTTTTGTTTTTCTTTTTCCTCAGAAAATTCTAGCTACAACCTACTTGTTGCATTGTTTGGTTGAGGTTATCACCTATTGCTCCAACAAGAAAAAAGGAACAACCCATTTTACCGTGAATTCTCAATTCACAAGCACGCAGTGTTGTTTATGGGAAGGGGCTGTCCTTACAACTATGTCAATTTGGGGTCGGTTCAAAAGGCATGAAATAAAGCCACCTCTTGGGGATCTGCACATACTTCATGGATTCTCCTTGGTTGCAGGGGCCGCCTTTGCTCCACGTACTGGGAAACAAGCCTCGGTGACCCTGGGAAAGAACTGGGAATGACAAAAAAGGTTCATCCCCTTAAGAGAGATCTGACCCCTCCCTGTCTGTACACCACTGACATTTATTTCTGGCTTGGCCATGTGCTCCTTCATTAGTGCTAATTTGGGGAACAGCATTTTCCTCCCCGGAGTTAGGTCCTAAGCACCAAGACTTCCCTCTTTTGGACGCCACCATCAGTCATGCTGAACACCCATCACCCATGCACACGTTGCTTTGTTATGGCTTTCATTTGCACAAAACCAGAGGAAAGCTTTCACCAAGCCCTTTTGGTGCCAAAACATCTTGATATTAATTTGTGCTAAAATAACTCAAGGACTAAAAAACTAGTCTAATACCAAAAAATGGGGACTATAATGACCCCAGGTTACAAAACAAAGGTCTTTGTGGGACCTGGGGGTTATTTTTATACAGACCATAGCAACTATGAGCAATAAATTATACAACCTGCAATTTTCCCATCAAGGGGGTGGGTTGTGAAAGAAAATAAAGCCCTGCTGTTAGTAACCAAAGACACACATGTGATGGTAGATACAGGATGTCCTTATGGAAGAAAACAAATTATGTACTTGAGTGTGCTACCTAGTGGGCTCCGTGAATGAAAGTGGCTTTACATAGTTATTCAAATAATTTTTATGCTAAAACAAAATTATACCTAATTAGCATTTTCTGCTTGGATGTGAGTATAAAATTGAACAATTTTAAAAACAGAATTTACAGGCACAGGTTTTAATGAATTCTTTCTGTTCCCTTGGGAAAGATGGGAGGGCACTATATTCCATGCCTTCTAAAGACATTCCTATGAAAGTAATCAAATTGTGTAAAATGGAGAAAAAGTTTATATTCCAAGAAATCATCCCTCTTGGACCATGACAACTTTAAACAAAAATATTTTCACAAAATTTCATTTTAATCATCTTCTTTACAAAGCACAATACTTAAGACTTTTCTAAATACAACTTTAGAAAATGAAGCAAAAAAATAATCTCCATAGATGCCTGGTCGAGTCCATGCTGAATGCAAAAGAATTTTTTCAAAAGTGATACTTCCAAGCTTTTCAGTATTCTTGATGGGTCCATTTTGTAAGGAGTAAAGATGGTGGCTGTTTGGGTAATGGCTCGTTCGGTTCCATGATGCAGAATCCTCTTGCTGGTTAGCCCAAAGGGCAGTAATGAAGCTGGGCATGCCAACTTCTCCCTCTAGAATCGCTTCTCCCTCTCCTTATACAAAGGAAGCCAATGGCCTCTGTGAGGGGAAGATATCAGCCCTCTACATTCCATGTTGCCAGTGCCCCATGAGGGCACTCCAACCTCTCAATTCAGTTATTAACAATCCTACTCTGTATACACATTATATAAAACTATATCATTAGAGATTTTCATGACGAGTAAATGAGAAATTCAAACATCAAACAAACCAATCTGCATTCGTATCTTATTAGGTGGTGGGAAGTCTCTGAAATCTTCAAGTTTCACGCAGAAATGCTTACAGCAGCCAAGGGGTTTAGGGATGTTTTTTGCTGCCCTTGGAAACCTGGCACTCCCGGCCCCAAGCACAATGCGCCCAAGGCTGCTGACAAGGCAATATATCCAGACATGGGAATGAAGGGTGTGAGGTTTCCTTCTTTACATACTCCCTTCCCTTAACTGTGCCCACCCCAGGAAGACCTGGGTGTTAGGGCTCTGTAAATACTCAGAGGGAAGTGACAGCCTCAAGCAGCAAGGATGAGCACGTAGGCAAGAGGAAGGCAGGGGAAGGGAGACAGGAAGAGACATTTATTTGGAATTCTATCAATGATCAATAACATGGTGATTTGTTTTGCATCACTCCTTCAATGTTATCAATTCTCATTCTTTGTAGTTGTGCAAATCTATTCATATTTAGTAGTTTCACGGTAAAACTCAGGAAATAGACAAAGCAGCTTCTGAGAAACACATCAGACATCTTCAGGGGCCGTTAAGGGACCACCTCCTCCACCTCTACCCCCTGAACCATCTTGCAATACAGTATGCCCTTTATTTTCAGCTAAGGATGAGAAAACAGTTACATAGGCTAAGGCTGAGCTGTTCATGTGCTACAAAGATAAAGCAGACAAGCAAACATCAGTTTCCTCAGGAAGGAAAAAGCAATTCCATAAATGCAAGAGAGATCCAATGGCTACACTTCAACAAGACCCTCCTCCCATTCTCTTGGGCCAGAGGAAGGGGTTACAAGTGAGCAAGGCAAATGACACTGTGTGAATACAGTTTAAACAATAACACACACGGATAACCCAGTGCAGGAAATAATACAACTTTCCCCCCCTTGTTTTAATTTGCATTTTACTTTTATTTATTTTTGCTTTAATAATGCATATTCTGTTCACGCAAAAGGTGCAAAGGACAGGAAGCAGGGGTTTTAACTTGGCTGATGAAAAATCAAGCAGGGATGACATTTCTAATTTCATTAACAACCTAAAACTAGGAGAAACTGAAAAGTCACAGCTGGTACCACAGCGCACTCCCGGCTTCACAGCTGTCTCCTCTTTTGACCTTTGGCTAGGGTGAGAGAAGCTTTGAAGACAGTGGCCTCTAGTGGACTTAGATAAGTGGTAGATTTTTAAAATCTTTTTTTTATTTTTTTGAATCATGGTAGCTGCATCACAAAAGCTCCAATCAAGAGGGTGGTAAAAAGAAGGCACAGATCATTGCAAATACCAGATTTTCTCTTTCTCTTTTTGTAAATATACCATCATATATAAGCTAATATTTCTCTTAGGGTGGTGGGGTTTGCTGGCAGGGGAAGGGACAGGTTGGACCTAAAATTGCATATGTGATAGAATCCTAAAGGGGAACACAAAGCGAGACAGCTCTCGGCCTGAAGCGAAAGAACGGGATGCTCGCTTCTGACTACGTGTAGTACAAACACTAGGGGAAATCTGTGACAAAACACGATTACAAAATCATAAAATTATAAAGCTTGTAAACGAATAATTGGAAATTACATTTTATTAATGGAAAATATCATCAAAATAGTACCACTATGGACTAAACTGCCTGAGTTTTCGTTTCGCATGAGATCTCAAAGTAGAAAAGCCTTTAGCACAATTTGCTCTGTGTAAGTCACAACCAGTGCCAGCCCCAGGACTATACCATGGGGAAGATTCTCCTCTTGGATGGAATTTGTGTTGTGCTATCAAGACTTTTGTGCTAATCTTTCAAACAGGGACATGTTGAGGCAAACCTTTAATCTTTTGGCACAAGATTATTTTGGCTGGGGCAGAAAATTTGAGTCTCAGACTCAGGATGAATAATGTGACATTTCATTTATCAAGTATTCACTTTGATTGAAGAGCTTTCTTTATGTCATTCACTTCCATCTAGAACGGAAAAAAAGAATGAAACAAAGTCATAATGAGTTGGCTGGTTTTATAGAAGCTGAAAGATTACCAACCTGGTTGACTGAAGGAAAACAAGCAACCTGACCGTTTTAAAGTAGAAGTGGGTGAAATGACATCTAAATGAATAATCGATAGCAATGTCAGAAATGACATAAACCTAGAGAGAACAGGCACACGGACATGACGCACTAGGCAGTGGTGGGCGTTTTCGTTCTCAGGCTGCCACGATGCAAAGCTCATCAAAAGCTGCAATAATTCCAGGTTCCTAGCCAGAGGGCAAAGCAGGTGGTCCTGACACACTGGGCCGGCTGGCAGTGTTGGAAGGCAGCTGCAGTTGGCTCAAGGGAGTGTCTGTCAGCACCCCCAAAGTGATGGCGAGCAGCTACCTATCCTTTCTTTAAGCAGCATGGGTCCCTATCACCACCAAGGGTACCAACTGGAAGAGAGCTGAAAGTCCACCTCTGGTCAACCGTAACTCCCACACGTTCTCTGCCACTTGGTAAACGGCAGTTGGGTCAGAGGCTACAGGGGACAGAGCTCTGATGCCCTGGCAGGACTGACATGGCCGTCAGGGAGAAATAAAGAGATGAAGAACAAGCACTGCCGCATGTGGACAGCTGTGGTCCCTGGGGTCCCAGTGACCACATGACAGAAGCCAGCTGGCAACAGCCCCTCCTCCCCACAGAGTCATGCCCTCTGGCAGATACTATAATGGGGCCTCTTGGAAATGGGGTGGAGGAAGGGCTTTTCACAGAGGAGATGTTTAAGAGAAAATTCCAAATGAAAAGCCCAATTTGGGGCACATTTGCTAATGTCTCCCTTACTCAAGGCTTTCTAAAAGGGGCCCAGGAAAATTATCAAAGGAAATGTATCTAAATCTGCAGAGAAGTAACAATCATTTATTTTTAAAATAAAGCCCTGACTCTGCCCCACTCTCACTGAGCAGGTCTCACGGGCAGCAGGACCCTGAGGGACCCACCTGCAACCGAAGCCGGATTTTCTTCTCTTCATCCAACTCCGACAATAACTGCTTAATCTCTCGTCTGAAAAGCAAATGGCAATGCAATTATACATAAGCCCAGAATTCCCCAATAAGAGATCAGAAACCTCATATTACACTACAAAATCCATCTGACCCTTTTACAAAGAAAATGTGGACAAAACATTATATGTTCTTTGCATCGCTTAAAATCTGTTCCAGACAGAAAGGTTGGCTGTTATTTTCACTACCCCCCCAAATATATAGCTGTCAAGTGGTAGGTCTGGAAGTGACATTTGAGATCCCTCAGTCCAGTCTTCTACCAGAAGAAGATGGGGACACCGGGGCCGAGTGTGGTGACCTGACTTACCCAATGACTAGATTTCAGGTATCCAGGCTTATATTCTGTCATCTTCCCTCTAAACTATTCCTTCATTACAAGATCACTGAGCTTTAAAAGTACTTATGCACCGGGCTCGGTGGCTCAGCCTGTAATCCCAGCACTCTGGGAAGCCGAGGTGAGTGGATTGCCTGAGCCCACGGGTTCAAGACCCGCATGGGCAACTTGGCGAGACCTCATCTCTACAATAAATCAAAAATTAGCCAGGCGTGGTAGCACACGCCTGTAGTTCCAGCTACTTGGAAGGCTGAGGCAGAAGGATCGCCGGAGCCCAGCAGGTCGAGGTTGCGGTGGCTGGGAGTGGCCACTGCACTCCAATCTGGGTGACAGGGTGAGACTCCAACTCAAAAAAAAAAAAAGTACTTATGCATCATAATTTTTATTACGGGTATTCTTACCACTCCATTTATAGTTCCTTTATTTTCAAGAGAATTTTAAATTAATAAAAGGTTACTGGTATGCTTTCACTGGTTCTCAGAAAATCCTACATAGTAAGATCCACTTAAAGGTAAAATAACTGAACTAATGATATGGCAATCATGTCCTAGAGAAGCAGGCATGACTTAGGAGCCATGACCTAATGTCCTCTCCATCATTAAATAATGAAGTGGAACAAAATAATCACCCTGTAAAGTCAGGGTTCCATACTTAGGACACTGCAATCAGCCAAACACTGGGCAGAGACCTGTCCTCCATTCTAAGGTATCAAACATTCCACTTTACATATACATTTTTACCAGACTGGATTGGGAAAAAAATTTTAAACCAAAGATTGCATAAACACTGCAGAGAATAAGGTAAAAGTTATATTGTATTTGCTCACTTCAGATGAGTACCATAATGGTCCCTATAACTGAGACAGAGTCCTGGCCCTGCTGTTAACACATTGGGTTATCCGAGACTAACACGTTGTGATTCATTACTGTATATACTCAAGCATACATTATGCACTTATATCTCAGTGGGCACTACTTAGGGCTTAGGAAAGAAGGTGAGATCCTAAGCAAATGGCACAACCCCAGGAAGACCGGCAGGCAAAGCCCAGAGTGATCCAGGTGGGGGGGGCGGTTAATTGGGGAAGGTGGTCCAAAGAAAGTCACTAAAACTTGAACTAGTAAAAATGGGGCCGGGCTCGGAGGCTCAGCCTATAATCCCGCACCTTGGGAGGCTGAGGTGAGTGGATTGCCTGAGCCCGTGGGTTCGAGACCCGCCTGGTAAACTTGGCGAGACCTCATCTCTACAGTAAATAAAAAATATCAGCTGGGTGTGGTAGCGCATGCCTGTAATTCCAGCTACTCGGAAGGCTGAGGCAGAAGGATCACTGGAGCCCAGCAGGTCAAGACTGCAGTGGCCGGGAGTGGCCACTGCACTCTAGTCTGGACGACAGAGTGAAACTCCAACTCAAAAAAAAAAAAAAAAGGGCATAAGTCTATGAGGAGGAAGAAAGATGGAGAAATTGATGGAGAAAAGCCAAGGCAGATGCAGGAAGGTGAGAACCAGTGCATTTGGAGATGAGGAAAGTTGGCATGGACTTGAGTTGAAGGCTAAAAGGAAAGTGACTCCAAGATCTAAGACAAGAGACTAGAGGGGACCCACTGACCCTAGTTACTAAGGCCAGGCTGAGGTAGGCTGCGAACGCCAGGTCTAGGAAGAGGTGCTACTGTGAGGTGTTGATTCAAGAAATATCTGGGAAGGGCAATTCTGGTCAATGATTTGTAGGATTCACAGTAGAGGGAGAAACACAGGGTGTGGCAGGCCCAAAGAACAGGCCATTTCAGGCGTTCCAGGCACCTCTCAGAGGGTCCAAAGTGCCAAAGCCCTAGATCAAGCCAGTTTGATTCCATGATGGTCCTGTTTAGAAGGCTGAGAACCAATACTGTGGGTGTCTTGGGACCATAAGCTCACCATCTAGGCAAGGGGCACATGTCACCTGCACATGGATGGGGTCTTTGGGTACTCAAACCTGTAACCTCCAGAGCCAGATAGGAGTTGAGAACTTTAAGGAGTTAGAGGTAGCCTGGTTGGTCATCCCAGGAGACCCTCCCAAGTACCATCTTGCCAGGCCTGCATATTTATTAGATGAGTCTCTTCAGGCAAGGGTAAGTCCAAGGGGCCTCAATTTCATATGATACCTCCCAACCTGAGTATAGTAGAACCTGCTTAGAGCCACACCATTCAAAGTGAGTTTCATGGAACACTTATCATAGGGTGCTCTAGAAAAAAAGGGGTTCTATGATTAAGGAGGCTTGGGAAACACTGCATATGCTAACCCCTTCATTCCTCCAATGGACAGTGAAGGTTCTGAAAAGTCCTTCAGAGAAGAAATTAACTTTGCTTAACCCAAAGTGATCACAAAACACTTCAGGGTCCTTCAGCCCTTTAGGAAGAGGTGGGTGACAGGGCTTCTACCAGCCCCAGATTCCCTCTCCAGGCATGACTGCAGGACTCCAGCCTCATTTCCCATCACCAGCCTGGGCACCTCCTGATCCAAGGAGGCCAGCCACTTGGGGATTCATTGACCTACCAGGCAGTCCCATGTGCCCAGGACTCTGCGGGCTGTTCCTGCTGCTAAAGTGGTCTCCTCTTGGCCATCCTAGATCATTGTTCAAAATCCCACTCTTGAAATACTTCTTTGAGATACCCTCCCCTGATTCCCTCAAGAAAGGGCTAACTGATCCCTAAACTCTCTGAGCCTCTGTTTACTCAGATAAGCATCTCCCTACTTTGAATCCTCCTGCCGGTCATGTCATTGCAAATCGCATCCGGGTGATATGTATGTATGATATTTATTTGTGTGGATAGGCTTTTCTCCCCATCTAAATGCTTCTTGAGGATTAGAGATGCGGTGAGAGTATGTATGTAGGCATGCACAGAGAAAGGCCCTCGAGTCTCCTGGTGAGAACAACTTGCTGAGTATGAAGTCTCAGGTTTCAAGATTCCCTGCATCTTCTTCTTACATCACAGCCCTTCCATGCAGGCCAACCACTTCATCTGGAAGCTAAGTGAAGAAATTGCCATTTTTTCTGTTGCTAGAGGAAAAGCTGGCT